>JAZKJV010009056.1:0-286343 GCA_037367405.1 Ottelia alismoides | reverse complement strand
TAATATTCAAAAATCTCCAAGTCTCCTTCGGTGCTAGGCGGGGCAGATGCCGGCTTCACGTGGGTGCACAGTCGCCTAGGGTGGGAGCGCCTCCCTCGATCCACGGTACCTCGCACAAAGTCAACAAAGAGAGGGGGTTAGATAGCTCAAACAATTATATCAAAATAAAGAAAATAAAATAGGCAAAAATAAAAGCCACAAAAAGAGACAAATGATCACAATCAATCAAAAACCCGAACTAAGCGTTGTTGCTCCCCGGCAACGGTGCCATTTGTTGAAGACAAACTTCCACGGGTCTAAAGTAATCCACACAAGGCGGGATCACGATGTTGCTGAGGCAACCCGTAGGAAAATCCAAACTTCAAATAACAATTAACCCACAACAAGTAAATCAAGCAAATGAAAGTAAATGTGCGGAGTTAAAATTTATTATAACAATACAACAAGATGTGTATAGGTGTAAGTATGTATAGAGATCGAACACAGGGAGCAAACAAGTGGAACGGGGCAATAATGCACAAAATGTGTGACTGTGATGATTTGTCTATTTATGCTATTTTTTATGGGTTTTTAATTTTATATTTTTGTATTTAATTTTTGATTTTATATTTTTATATTTTGGTTTCTAATTTACTGATTTTGTGTTTTCTTTTTATATTATATTTTTATATTTTCTTTTTCTTTAAGTAAAATATATATACAAAGTAAGAAAGAAGGAAGAAAAATGTATTATAAAAATAAGTAAAAAGAAGCACAAAATTAGGAAATAAAATATTTTTGAACTTTTAATATTTTCCTACATTTTTTATTTTTTCAAGATTTTTTTGATTTTTTGGTATTTTTTAAAGTCAAAAACACTGCAAATAGGGAAGAAAATAAAAATCTGAAATTAAAATGGAGAAATAAAATCGAAAACAGTAACGAAAATTCTCCAAATCAGTTTTAAATTAAAGATAATGAAATAAAAAAATTTAGAAACAGATTTTGTATTTTTAGAATTTTTTATGAATTTTTAATATTTTTATGAAGGTTTTTGGAGTTTTCTAATTTTATGAGTTTTCTTTTGTAATTTTTAGTGATTTTTGGACTGAAGGTAAAAGACACTAAAAAATGCAAACTATATTTTTTTGGGAATTTTCTGAGGTGTTTTATATTTTTTTTGGATTTTATAATGCAAACAGTAGTGAAAGTGAGTGTTTTTGAATTTTTATAAATAATAAAATGCAATAAAAAAGCAAAACAAAATAATGTCGTGAACCTACAATGCAATAGGAACACAAGATTATTTTTGAGGATTTTTTGGGAAATTAGAGATGAATGAAATAAATAGATATAGCCAAAAGAAACTACAAACTGCAGGGGTATTATCGTGATATGCGCAAAATTCAAGGGCTAACATGCATATTTTCCAGGGACTAATAAACACACAATAATCTTTCTGGTCTAAACAATGATCAATAAAAACCCAGGAGCATTCGCGTAAAAAGACCAAGGCCCTCGTGACTCGCACGTGATGCGGTAGGGACCTAGACGTAGTACATGAAAGTTACAGGGGCTCTTAAGCAAAATGACTAGAACTATAATACTGTAATTAAAAGTGTTTGGACTAAAAGTAAATATGCAAAAGCCCAGCGTATTTCTGCAAAATTGCCAAGTCACGTGCACGAGGCACGTGACCTAGCAGTGGCTAATCAGTAATATCCTAAAACTCAGAGGGGCAACATGCAAATTATACACAAACTACAAAAGAGCAGATGAAAGTTTAAAATTAAATAATAAATACAAAAGTTCGTCGGGTCTAATATGCAAAATACCCAGCAGGTTGCAGATCCGATGGTTGATGGTTCCCACTAATGCCACGTGTCGTAAATCTGACGGCTGATATTGGTTCAACAGTAACGCCCAAGATTAGATCCCTGTAGAGGAACAAGGTCGACGGTCTCAAAATCGGACGATTGCTTCTTCTTTTGGGACACCCTCAAGATCCAACTGCGGAGAAGCTCCTTCGACGAACTGGGGAAGAACAAGCGTGGAAGCAAACTGTCCCAGGCACCGATCTCCCTCCTCCGCTGCTCCATCGTGCTACAAAATGGCACCCAGCACTCCTACGGTCTATCTCTATCTTCTGGAGGCGTCAAAAGGGGTGAGAATCATCGTAGAACCGCCATAAAGTCAGAGACGGTGGCAGCTCTAGGATGCTCCGGCCAACAACAAATCCTCCTCCCAGGTGCCCGTGAAGCTCCAAAACCTGCAAGACAAGTTAAGGGGGCCATGGGCAAAATGCCACGGCCCACCTGGAGGGCGGAATGACGTGGGATTGGTGAAGATGGAGCTCACCGGAGCAAACTCCGGCGGGGGTACGGGGTGATTCGACGGGGGAAACTCGAAGGGAAAATACAGGAGACTATCCTAAGGATAGGCGTAACTAAGAAATGCAAGAAAAGAACAGATAAAAAGAACCTCACCGGCAAAGCTAGGAGATGGGTACCTCACGGCGGCGTCACCGCCGGAGATGGGTGGAAGCGCCACAAGACATCGCTGGAGCCCTCTAAGGAAGCTGGAGAGAGCTGTCACCTCTCCAGTCCAGAGCTCAGCCGAAAGAGGGTTAAGCTGGTCAAAAATGGGTTGCAGGGCTAAGGCTAGAGAGTTGACCCGCGGGTCAACTTTCCAAGCCACCTGGTTGGTCCACGTAGACCAACCAGGAAAAATCCCTGGAAAAACCTTTGTAAATTCAATTAAAAATAGAAAACGAATTGATTAGTTTTTTATTATTAAATAAAAAGTGTTTATTATTTTATAAGGTATTTTAACATGATTTTTAATTATTTTTATGAGGTGTATAAAAATAAAAGTTACTATTTTATAGGCTTTGTAGGTATATTTATCTATATGTTTTAATATTTTGTTTTTATTTTGTGAATTTAATTTTATTTATTTTGTTTTTTATTTTATATTTTTTATAAATATTTTTATACACTTAAATATATTTTTATTTTATTTTCTGAAGTATTTTGTACACTTAATAAAATATAAGTACTAATAATGTAGGTATACTTATAGTATTAGACCTATGTATTAAATACAAGTATTTTATTTTTATATTTTATTTAGGTTTTTATTCCTGTTTTAATGCATGTTATATTTTAAATAATATTTACAAAATTATAATATTGTAAAATTATAAAATAATGATTAAATAATAAAATGAATATTTTTAATCTGTACAAGTATACAATAAGGGTCCAAAACTCAACTTTCAAATCGTAGCTCCGCCAAATGTGAAACCACCTTCATTAAATAGCTTATTTTAAATCATATAATAGGTGAGTTTGATGCATTTCGAGTTTTTATTTGGGAGATACAGGTTTGGGAAGTTGGGATTTCTGGAATTTTATTCAGATCGTAACTTTTTATTTGTACATTAATTTTTGGGTGAAATCAATTTTGTATTTTTCTTCATTTAATTATCGACAACATTCATGCACAAAGTTTCTTTATTTCAAGTATAAAAAGTGGAACCAAAAATAGGTCCCAAAATAAATAAAAAATGAATGAATTAGAAGGAATTTTTATTGTATTTTGGCCCTTATCTCCCTCTATTTTATTCCTTGTCGACCTATTCATCGAGATGCCTAAGTCTCGGGGTTTTGGGTCATAAAATATTTACAATATTTTATTCTTTTTCTTTTCTTTTATTTATTCTATAATTTTGGATTTAAAAACTGTATTTTATACACATTTTGTACACAAATGCAACGGATGATAAAATGCATGATTTAACACTATTTACAAAAATTTACCAGGGTTTTTAAGGCCAAAATGATAGAATAAAGATGATGAAGCGTAGATTCATCAGCGATTGCGGTCTCGCCTTGTGTAGATCGCACGATTGCTCCGCGATCGTTCTCTGAGTATTTCAACTGCCTCCTCCAAGGCGTTGAGCTCAAAGACCCTATAGGTCTTCATCGATGGCACCTGGCTTAATTGATGAGGTTTTGTAGGTGCGGGTGAAGTATAGGAACATGTTGTAGATGGCGTGGTTGGTAGAAGGAGGTCAGAGCGTGAAGATAGAGTCGATTCAAGTGACCCTAGGGCTGTGTTCTTCCGAGTTCATCCAGGTTGCTTCTTCATCGTAGAATCCAAGGTGCACCCCAGATCTATTCTAGGTCGTTGATTGAAGTCAAACGTTGCCTTGCTTCAACCACCTGATCGCATAAGTGGAGTGATGTGGTGCTTCCAACATCATTGGATAGCGCAACTTATTGGGTAAACTTTAAGGCTCCCCTTCATTCTTTTCTATTTATTTTTAGTCTTGTAAATATTAAGTGTACTTTAAAAACTTGTGTAAAAAATTCATAGACCCCTAGACTTATTGTAAAATTGCATATGTGTCCACGCCTGCTCATCTCACGTGGTGACCCACGTGAGGTAGGCCAATTGCAAGGAAGCCTTGTCGGGTTCTTTATTTGTATTTACTCTTGAAAATTTGTAAATAAATGTAAATGTTTATGGTATTTTGCATTAGACCTCTCGAACTTCATTTTTATTGCAAAATTACCCTACTAGGTCTTTGTTTATCTTGTTGCATTTCTACTTTGTTTAAATAGCTCCAATGCTTGTAAAATCTTGGAAAAATCAAAGTAAATGCTTAATATTATGCTTGTTCTCAACAATTTTAGCAATTGTCATCTTTTTCATTTATTAAAATAGAATAGGAGATATTTATTTCCTTTTTAGATATAAAATATAAAAAAATAAAAAACACCTATAAAAATTCCAAAAAATTATGTATTATATATTACTATTTTTAATAACCCTAGAGTAAAAATTACTATAAAAGTATAAATATAAGCTTTAAAAATTGAAAAATCCCTCTAAATCTCGTAAAAACAAGTAAATGTTCAACTAAAATCCAAACATATTTATTTTTATTTCTTATTCTTATTCGTATTATATGCTATATATTAAAAAATATTTTGGGCATTTTAAAATATTTATCTTTTTTTAAAACCAAAACTATTGAATCTATTCATCTTTTTTTGTATATTTAAGTCAAATAAAAATGCCTAAAAATTAGCAAAAAGTATAAGAAAATTACAAAAAAAGAGAAAACTAGAAAAATTATAAAAACATTTGATTTCAATACTTTTGTATATATAGGCATATTTAAAATATAAAACCCTATATAGCTTATATATACATAATTATACTTATATATTTATTATTATTATTTAGTATTATAAATACCTTGTATATTTTAAAACCTTTAAAAATAAAAAGGGTTGTACTTGTATATATTTCCTAGATTTTTATATAGTTATTGTATAAATATATCATATATAGTATTTATAATATACATCTTATTATTCTATGTAGATATATATACATATTATATCTTTAAAAATCAAAGGAACCTCAAAATTACAAAATTTAAAAGCAAATAAAAATATAAAAATAAAAATAAAAACATGTAAAATATAAAGTACTAAAAATTAATAAAAATTAATATAATAAAAAACCCACAAAAAATTAAAAAAGCCAAAGAGTACAAAAACAATTGTTGTTTATTTTTCATAATAATCAATAATTACTTTATCTATGACTTGCTCCCAGTGATTTGACACTCTTATTCACTATACACATATGTTATAGTGTTAAAATAAAAATAAATTTTGACTCACACATTTTGCATTACATTATCATTATTGTGGGTTGATTGTTTATTTGAATTGGTTGATTGCAGTCTGAGCATTACGAGAGCGACCGATACAACGATTGACGGATCCGACTTGTCGGACACCATAGGCCCACTAAGGCCAAATGATATAATTAAGGTGATGAAATGGAGATTCATCAAGGAGATGGCCGGCAACTTAGATCTCCTTCCCTTAAACACGTAGCAATTGATGGACGGTGGACACCCCTTCGACGATAGATGGCTGAGAATAGATCTCACCGGCCGGATCAATGGTCGACGGCTTCTGGATCTAACAGTTGTTGCTACCCCTAGAACGGGTTCTTCATCCTACAGTTAGGATGACACTTGGAAGAACATGGGAAGAACTCGCCTCCTACGAGCTTCGATCCACAAAATCTCGTTATTTAGTCTTTCTCCTTCGCTTTTGAGGAACTCTACTCATTATTGGAAGAATTTTTATCTCGTATGAATAACTCAGTGATGTCCGGAGCTCATCAGAGGAGCCCTGGAGGTCTTCGATGCTTGGAGTTGTTCGTGAGCTTTCAAATCACCTCATTCAAGGCTTTCAAGCCACAATAACTGCACAGTTAGCTTGGGGTGAGAAAGTGATCGATCCTGAGGTGTTATCTAGTGAAGAGGAGCGATCAGGGGTCGAGGTGAAGCTCTTCGACAAATGACGTAGATGGGAGAGCTGATCTCTTGATTTGGGAGAAATAAGGGTGGGCTGGAAGAGCTCGGACTATAGGGAAATTGATCAGGAAGAAGATGGAGGCATTGGCAAGGTTAGAATAGGGATGGGCATGGCGGTATGAATGGTCAGAGCTGGAGCTCCAACGAACATCGATTTTTATTATACGTGATTCAGAATGGAATTAAATGAAATAAAAAGTGAGCCTAAAGTATTAATTAAGCTAGAAATTGAAAGATGCAAAGAAAAGGGAAGCTCACCTGCATGGAGTAGATGGAACAGAAGCTCACGACAGCGATGATTGACAGAGCTGGATCAGCTCGATTCATTATCTTCCTCGCTCGATGAATCCTTGGGATGTTCCTGCTGTCACCAGGAGCCTCGATCACGATCAGGAATAGGGTTTGGATGGGAGAAGAGGGGTCAAAGATTGAAGTAAGTCCGACGAAGGATTATGTACACATGCTTCTTCGATCAGGTAGGATGCTTTATTCAATGGAACATAGATCGAGAAAACAAGGATGCGTGAAAGAGCTGTGATCGGGGTTCAAAAGTCGTGATGGAATCAAGCCAAATGGATGCAAGGAGAAGTGGGGATAAATTGAGGAAAGAAGGGTGAAAGGTCTGTCAGACGTAGACCTAGGGGGAGGGGGGAGTTGATCGAGGTCAACTCAAACCACACCCCCATTAATCCACGTGTGACAGAAAAAGACAAAACATTTAAAATGCATTATTAATTCAAACTAAAATATTGAATGATTTTATTAATTTTAGGTTAAAATATAAAAAATATTTATTATTTTTATTGCTAGTATTTTATTATGATTTTTTTATTTTATACAAACTAATTTACTATGTCTTTATTTTACATGTATAGCTATATTTACCTTTATTTTCATTATTTTATTTTTATTTTCTATTTTAAATTTTATTATTTTATCTACATAATTTATATATTTTAAAAATTACTTAAATACATTTAAATATATTTTTATGTATTTTTCTGAATTAATCTGTACACTTAAAGAAATAGGTATGCTTGTTATATAGGTATGTATATATACAATTCATCTATATCTTCGAGTATATTATTTTATTTAATTGTATTTTAAAATTATTTCCTTTATATTAGTTTTGTATATGGATTTCATATATTATTTATAAAATGAAAAAAATATAAAATCATGAAAAATATAAAGAATAAATAAAATTAATATTTTATTTAGGTATAGTGTACAATATGGGTCCAAAAACCAAATTTTGCAATTTAACTCATAATTAAAGAAAAACACTTCTATTAAATTGCTAATTAAAATTTATATACAATTAAAGTGATTTCGATGAATTTTGAGTTCATATAGAGAACATACAGGTCTGTGAAGTTGGGACGTTGGATTTTTATTCTGAGTATAGAAGGTACATTGTGCAGTATTTTTATGTGAAATAAATTTTATATTTTTCTATTTATTTTTATCTACATTTTTATGGACAAAATTTATGGATCTGAGGTATAAATAATAAATAAAATAAAATTGTCCCAAAATGGACTTATTGATGAATTTGAAAATAGAGTTTTTATTGTAGTTTTGATCCTATCTCCCCCTACTTTATTCCCTTGTCGTCCCAGACATCATGATGCCTAGGTCTCGAGTTTCGGATAATTCAATACCTATGGCATTTCATCTCTTTTTCTTTTCTTTATTCTTTTATTATGGCTTTTAATGAAGTATTTTATACAATACTTACACGATAAATAAATAAGGTTATTTATGGTAAAATATTGATATATATAAATGAATTTAGCAATGGTTTAAAGACCAAAATTAAAGAATAAAGGTGATTAAATGGAGATTCATCAATACCCTATAATTATACATATCACATATATAGTTATATATACCTTTATTATATATTAAAAAGAAAAAGGAAATAAAAAACTTATAAAAAGAAAATAAAAATAATTTAAAACCCATAAAAACATTAAGTGGGTGAATATTATGCAACTATGCATATACATTTACATTATTATTTATTTATAAATAATAATCATTGCTACATTAAGTTTATTCCCTGTGTTCAACACGCTCCATCTACTTGTCCGCTATACACATGTATTCACAGGGTTTATAATAAAATTTGATCCACTCACTAATTTGCATTGATTGATTATATTAGTTGGTGGGTTTAGTGTTGAATTTGTTCATTGAATATCACATCGGTCACCTCAACGAGTGTGGTCTCGCCTTGTTTTAGGACCACACGATTGCTCCACGACAGTTCTCTGAGCATTTCAACTGCCTCCTCCAAGTCGTTGAGCTTGAAGGCCATATAGATGTTCATTGATGGCACCTTGGAATAATTGATGAGCAACTGTAGTGCGGGGTGACGTACAGGAACATGTTGGGCATGGCGTGGCTGAAGAAGGACGTTAGGGCACGAAGATAGCGTTGATTCAAGCGACCCCATGGTTGTGATCTTCCGAGTTTCATCCAAGTTGCTTCTTCATCATAGGATCCAAGGTGCGCCTCAGATCTAATCTAGGCCATCGATTGAAGTCAAATCGTCTCCTTGCTTCAACCGCCTGATCGCATTATTGGAGTGATGTGGTGCTTCCAACGTAGTTGGATAGCGCAACTTAATGGTTAAATTTTAAGGCTCCCCTTCATTCTTTTCTATTTCTTTTTTGTCTTGTAAATATTAAGTTTACTTTAAAAACTTGTGTAAAAATTGCATAGACCCCTAGACTTATTGTAAATTGCATATGTGTCCATGCCATCTCACCTCACGTGGTGACCACGTGAGGTAGGACAATTGCAAGGAAGCCTTATCAGGTCCTTTATTTGTATTTAGTCTTGGATATTTGTAAATAAATGTAAATGTTTAGGGTATTTTGCATTGGACCTATCGAACTTCATTTTTTATCGCAAATTTACCCCTACTAGTCTTTATTTATCTTGTTGCATTTCTACTTTGTTTAAATAGCCCAGTGCTTGTAAAATCTTGGAAAAATCAAAGTAAATGCTTAATATTATGCTTGTTCTCAACCATTTTTTAGCATTTGTCACCTTTTTCATTCATTAAAATAGAATAGGAGATATTTATTTCCTCTTTAGCTATAAAATATAAGAAAATAAAAAACACCTATAAAAAATTCGAAAACATTATGTATTATATATTACTGTTTTTTAATAACTCTAGACCAAAAATTACTAAAAAAATATAAATAAAAGCCTTAAAATTTGAAAAAGCCCTCTAAATCTCATAAAAATAAGTAAACATTCTACTAAAATCCAAAAATTAATTATTTCAATTTCTTATTTTTATTCGTATTATATGCTATAAATTAAAAAATAATTTGGGCATTTTAAAATATTTATCTTTTTTTAAAACCCAAAACTATTCAATCTATTCATCTTATTTATTGTTTTGTATATTTTAGTCAAAAAAATGCCTAAAATTAGCAAAAAGTATAAGAAAATTACAAAAATTAGAGAAAACTGGAAAAATATAGAAACATTTTATTTCAATATTTTTGTATATATAGGCATATATAAAAATAAAACCCTATATAGTTTATATATGCATAATTATACTTATGTATTTATTATTAATATTTTAGTATTTATAAATACCTTATATATTTTTAAAACGTTTAAAAAATAAAAAGGGTTGTACTTGTATATATTTTCTAGATTTTTATATATTTATTATATAAAATATATCATATATAGTATTTATAATATACATCTTATTAAAATTAAAGGAACCTCAAAATTACAAAATTAAAAGCAAATAAAATTATAAAACATAAAAAATAAAAATATGCAAAATATTAAAGTACTAAAAATTAATAAAATTTACATATAATAAAAATCCACAAAAAATTAAAAAGCCAAAGAGTAAAAAAACAATTGTTGTTTATTTTTCGTAATAATCCAATAATTACCCTATGTGTGACTTGCTTCCAGTGGTTTGACACTCTACACTTATTCACTATACACATATGTTATAGCGTTAAATAAGAATAAATTTTGACTCACACATTTTGCATTGCATTATCATTATTGTGGGTTGATTGTTTATTTGAATTGGTTTATTGCAGTCTGAGCATTACGAGAGTGACCGACACAATGATTGTCAGATCCGACTTGTCGGACACCGTAGGCCCTATAAGGCCAAATGATATAATAAAGGTGATGAAATGGAGATTCATCAAGGAGATAGCCGACGACTTAGATCTCTTCCCTTAAACAAGTAGTGATTGATGGACGGTGGACACCCCTTTAACGATAGATGGCTGAGAATAGATCTCACCGGCCGGATCAATGGTCGAGGGCTTTTGGATCTTAACATTTGCTGCTACCCTAGAACAGGTTCCTCATCGTACGGTAAGGATGACACTTGGAAGAACACGGGAAGAACTCGCCTCTTGCGAGCTTTGATCCACAAAATCTCGCTACTCAATCTTTCTCCTTTGCTTTTGAGGAACTCTACTCGTTCCTGGAAGGATTCTGTAGTGTCTAAACAACTCAGTGATGTTCGGATCTCATTAGAGGAACCCTGGAGGTCTTCAATGCCTTGAGATGTTCGTGAGCTTTAAAATCACCTCATTCAAGGCTTTCAAGCCACAAGAACTGCACAATTAGCTTGGGGTGGAGAAAGTGATCGATCCTGAGGTGTTATCCAGTGGAGAGGAGCAATCAGGGTGAAGCTTTTCGACGAACGACGTAGATGGGAGAGCTGATCTCCTGATCTAGGAGAAATAAGGGTGGTCAGAGGTGCCTGGAGCATAGGGAAATGGATCAAGAAGAAGATAACGGTGTTGGCATGGTTAGAACAGGGATGGGTTTGGCGGTATGGATGGTCAGAGCTGGAGCTCCAATGAACACAGATTTTTTTATTTTACATGATTCGGAATGGAATTAAATGAAATAAAAGGCGAGCTAAACTATTAATAAGCTATAAATTGAAAGACACAAAGAAAAGGAAGCTCACATGCATGGAGTAGATGGAGCAGAAGCTCACGAACGGAGATGACTGACGGAGCTGGATCGGCTTGATTCGTTAGCTTCCTCGCTCGATGAATCCTTGGGGATGTTCCTGCTATCACTAGGAGCCTCGACCACGATCAGGATTAGGCCTTGGATGGGAGAAGAGGGATCAAAGATTGAAGGAAGTCCGACGAAGGATTATGTACACATGCTTCTTCGATCGGGTAGTGCACTTTATTCAGTGGACCTCAGATCGAAAAAATAAGGATGCATGAAAGAGCTATGATCGGGGGTTCAAAAGTCGTGTGATGGAATCAAGCCAAATGGATGAAAGGTGAAGTGGGGATAAAATTGAGGAAAAGAAGGGTCAAAGGTCTGTTAGACGTAGACCTAGGGGAGGGGGGAGTTGATCGAGGTCAACTCAGACCACCCCCCCCCATTAATCCATGTGTGACAGAAAAAGACAAAGCATATAAAAATGCATTATTAGTTCAAAATATAATATTAAATGGTTTTATGAACTTTATGTTAAAATATAAAAAAATATTTATTATTTTATGAAGTATTTTATTATTGATTTTTATTTATTATGAAAAACTAATTTATTATGTCTTTATTTATTAATGTATAGTTATATTTACCTTTATTTTTGTTATTTTATTTTTATTTTCTATTTTAAATTTTATATTTTATCTACATAACTTATATATTTAAAAATTATTTAAATACATTTAATTATATTTTTATTGTATTTTTTCTGAATTAATCTGTACGCTAACATAAATAGGTATTCTTGTTATATAGGTATGTGTATATACAATTCATCTATATCTTTGAGTATACTATTTTATTTTAATTGTATTTTAAATTATTTCTTTTATGGATTAATTTTGTATATGGATTTTATATATTTTTTACAAAATTAAAAAAATATAAAATCATGAACTTGATAAAGAATAAATAAAACGAATATTTTATTTAGGTATATTGTATAATAGGGGTCCAAAACCCAATTTTTGCATTTTAAATCTAAATTAAAGAAAAACACTTTCATTAACTTCTAATTAAAAGTTATATACAATTAAAGTGATTTCGATGAATTTTGAGTTCATAAGGAGAAGATACATGTCAGTGACGTTGGGATGTTAGATTTTTACTCTAAGTGTAGAAGGTACATTGTGCAGTATTTTTTGTGAAATATATTTTATATTTTTCTATGTATTTTTATCTACAACTTTCATGTACAAAATTTATTGATCTGAGCTATAAATAATAAAAATAAAATAGGTCCCAAATGGACTTATTGATGAATTTGAAAATAGAGTTTTTATTGTAGTTATGACCCGTATCTCCCTCTAATTTATTCCTTGTCGTCCCAGTCATCATGATTCCTAGGTCTCGAAGTTTACGATCATTCAATACCTATGGTATGCCATCTTCCTTTCTTTCTTTTCTCTCCTTTTCTTTCTTCTTTTATTTTGGCTTTAAATGAAGTATTTTATACAATACTTACACGATAAATAAATAAGGTTATTTAAGGTAAAATAATGATATATATACATGAATTTTGTGAGGGTTTAAAGGCCAAAATGAAAGAATAAAGATGATGAATTGGAGATTCATCAGAACCCCATATTATACATATCACATATATAGTTATATATACCTTTATTATATATTAAAAAGAAAAAGGAAATAAAAATAAAAAACTCATAAAAACAAATAAAAAATAAAAATAAATAAAAACCCATAAAAAACATTAAGTGAGTGAATATTGTGCAGCTTTGCATATACATTTACATTATTATTTATTTATAAAATATTAATCCCCACTACATGAAGTTTGTTCCCTACGTTAAACACCCTACCTCTATTTGTCCAATGTACACATTTATTCACAGGGTTTATAATAATTTTTTATCCACTCACTAATTTGCATTGATTTTATATATTAGTTGTGGGTTTATTATTGAATTTGTTCATTGAGTGTCGCATCAGTGACCTTAGTGACTGCGGTCTCACCTTGTGTGGACCGTACAACTACTCCACGACAGTTCTCTAAGCATTTCAACTGCCTCCTCCAAGCCATTGAGCTCGAAGGCCCTATAGGTCTTCATCGATGGCACCCAGGCTTAACTGATGAGGTTCTGTAGGTGCGAGTGAAGTACAAGAACATGTTGGACATGGCGTGGCTGAAGAAGGAGGTCGGAGCACGAAGATATCGTCAATTCAAGTGACTCTAGGGCTGTGTTCTTCCAAGTTCATCCGGGTTGCTTCTTCATCGTAAGATCCAAGGTGCACCCCATATCTAATCTAGGACGCTGATTGAAGTCAAACCGTCACCTTTATTCAACCACCTGATCGCATAAGTGGAGTGATGTGGCGCCTCCAACATTGTTAGATAGCACAACTTAATGGGTAAATTTTAAGGCTCCCCTTAGCTCTTTTCTATTTCTTTTTAGTCTTTTAAATATCAAGTTTACTTTAAAAAGTTGTGTTAAAATTGCATAGACCCTTAGACTTATTGTAAATTGCATATGTGTACACGCCATCTCACCTCATGATGAGTCGGTAATCACCAAGCAACTAAGGTGAGTAAAATCTGGCGAAGGTCGTTGCGACCACAACCACTCGAGAGATTCAGCTCAACAAGAAAAATGTAAGAGCAGACCACCAAAAACAAAGATAAAATCAATAAAATCAACTAGTGGCCATGGCTATTGGATTAGCCTGGTATAGCGACCAGGGTCAGACTCAGGGAGCGCGGACTGGCCTCGTGGCCTAAAAAAATAGTCAAAATAAAAACAAATAAAAATGAATTATTTTTGGTGGGTTTTTAATATTTTTATATTTTTTTAGAATTTTTAATTATAAAGAAAATAATAAAACTAATAAAATAAGCAACTTTCTACAATTATTTAATTACTCTAAAAAGGTCCAAAAAATCAAACAAAAATATTTTTAGAATTTTTATATATTTTACAGTTTTAGTGAATTTTTGATAATTTTCTGATTTTATAGGATTTTTAAAAATGAAATAAGGCAAAAATCAAGGAAAACTGTCCAATCAAGCTTGGATAACCATTCAAAATACGAAATGGTGTTTCAAAGCCTGGAGGTATTTTTCCTATAAACTAGAGACAAAAAGGAAAGATCAGGAACTGAGTTTATTATTTTTGGAGTTTTCAATGATTTATTAAGAATTTTTCTAAGTTTTTTAATATTTTTTATTTTTATATTTCCTGTAAGTCCAAAATGACCAAACTTGGTCAGAAATCAAGCACACTAAAATAAACAGAATCTAATTTTTTGTAATTTTTGAAGCTGTTTTAATATTTTTGTGAATTTTTAAATATGAACATGCTGAAAAATGGATTTTTTGAATTTTTAAAAATAATAAAAAGGCTCCAAAAATTTCCCAAAAATCAGTGAAAATTCTACACAGTGGCAGGAGCCATGTGTCAAATTTTCACTTGATTTAGAGTAGATTTGATATTTTATTTATACAATCAAGAGCCCCACAGTGCATAAGGACCTGATCGTAATAAAAATACCTTCCAGGGGCTAAAAGTAACAAAAAGGGAAGTCCAGGGGGGTCTGGTGCAAAATGTCCAAGATCTCACGCGCCGCGCGCGATCTGGGCACTCAGGGACCTATTTGTAAAGAAACTTAAGTCCCTGGACCTATTAGTAACACGTGCTAAAAGTCCAGGGGAGAAAGTATAAAAAACCCACTAAATTCGGCACATGCACAATTAAAAACACTCACATGGGTATATGTGCAAATACTAAAAAGATATTTTCATTTCATAACAACCCGAAACCACATGCCCTTACATGCAATTTACCACAAAATGCACGTGACGAAGCACGTGTCCCACAACGTACAGGGGTATAAAAACAAATAACGTAGACTATCAGGTCCACTATGCAAAATTTCAAAATAAAAACAACTTAACTAAAATATTTACAGGACTAAATATTAAAGACTAAAAAGCTAAGGGCCTAAGGGATATTACCCCTTATTTAAGCGGAAGGCTGGATGGACGCCACGTGGAAGATCGTGCGGTCTGGAGCAGTGGCGCCTCAACGAAGAAACCCTCGGCGATGATCGAACGGTGGAGGGCGCGCCACGTGGGGATCAACGGTCGAAAGTAGCAGGCGCTAACCCTTCACTGATGGATGCTCCTGGTTTCTCCACGTGGCGATCAGGCGGTGGTCACTGGTGAAGAACCCTGAGCTCGATCGGACGGCTCTGATCAAATCTGGAGCTGCGATGGGAGAGTGGACGATCGTGGAGGCTCCTGGAAGAACAGATGGCGGCGAGGTTCGTCGGCCAGTGAGCGCACGATGGACCTCCTCGCGGGTTGCTGATAGGTGGAGAATGATCGCCCGGGGCCTCCTGCGTCGGTCAGGCTCCTCCGATGGTGCTGGGATGCTTCGAAGAGCTCCAGCGACGAAGGAGGAGCTCAAGCTCCTGTGCTGAACGTGGAGAACCTCAGATGGTCCTCCTCAGGCCTGCAAAGCTAACACATAAGCACTCCTGGGTCGAGGGCAAAATGCCTCGACCCGGTTAGGAGGCGATGGGGGTGATCGGTGCGTCAGAATGAAGGAGCTCCGACGATGCGACATCGGAGGAGCTCCAATCCCAGCTCCTGTGCGAACTGGGTTGGATGAAGGGGTGTAGAATGTGCGTGGGAGAAGGGTGAAGGTGAAGGTAGGTTCCGATGATCGAATGGGGGACGGATATGGTCGGAATCGAAGGTCGACGGCGATGATCTAAATTGGGCGTAAATGATAATTGGCTAAAACTAAAGGTAACTAAGGTTACCTGATGGTCGATGTCGACTAGGAGAAGCTGCTGCAGCTCCTGATCCTTGCCTCGAGGACCGTCGATGCCCGAGGCTCGAGCACCATGCTGGTGGCGACACACGGCGGCGCAAGGCTACCAGATCGATGGTCGGGACTCCTCCTCCTCACTGCGACACCGCCAATCGCTTGATGTCACTCAGGCGAAGGTGGTGGAGGTCCCCTTATTTAAGCGGAGGGCTGGATGGACGCCACGTGGAAGATCGTGCGGTCTGGAGAAGTGACGCTCAATGAAGAAACCCTCGGCGATGATCGAACGGTGGAGGGTGCGCCACGTGGGGAATCAACGGTCGAAAGTAGCGGGCGCTAACCCATCACTGATGGACGCTCCTGGCTTCTCCAAGTGGCGATCAGGCGGTGGTCGCTGTGAAGAACCTTGAGCTCGATCGGACGGCTCCGATCAAATCTGGAGCTACGATGGGAGAGTGGATGGTCGTGGAGGCTCCTGGAAGAACAGATGGCCGGTGAGGTTCGTCGGCCCGGTGAGCGCGCGATGGACCTCCTCACGGGCTGCTGATAGGTGGAGAATGATCGCCCGGGCCTCCTGCTCGGTCAAGCCCCTCCGATGGCGCTGGGATGCTCCGAAGAGCTCCAGCGACGAAGGCGGAGCTCAAGCTCCTGTGCTGAATGTTGAGAACCTCAGATGGTCCTCCTCTGACCTGCAAAGCTACACAGAAGCACTCCTGGGTCGAGGGCAAAATGCCTCGACTCGGTTAGAGGTGAAGGGGGTGATCGGTGCGTCGGGAATGGAGGAGCTCCGGTGATGCAACGGCGGAGGAGCTCCAATCCCAGTTCCTGTGCAAACTGGGTTGGATGAAGGGGTGTAGAATGTGCGTGGGAGAAAGGAGAAGGTGAAGGTCGATTCGATGATCGAATGGGGGACGGATATGGTCAGAATCAAAGGTCGACGGCGATGAACTAAATTGGGCGTAAATGGAAATTGGCTAAAACTAAAGGGAACTAAGGTTACCTGATGGTCGATGTCGACTGGGAAGAAGCTGCTGCAGCTCCTGGTCCTTGCCCTCGAGGGCCGTCGATGCCCGAGGCTCGAGCACCACGCTGGTGGCGGTGCACGGCTGCGCAAGGCTACCAGATCGATGGTCGGGACTCCTCCTCCTCACTGTGACACCGCCAATTGCTTGATGTCACTCAGGCGAAGGTGGTGGAGGTCCTGGGATGGAAAGAGCAGAGCCAAAGATGAGTGAAAGTGCGGGCGGAGCTTAGGCTATATAGTCCTAGGGGTCCGGCTAACTGGGTGTCGGGCGTGAAAATCGGAGCACGGATCCCGATGCTCTCCTCCGAGCGTGGATCAGGGTCGATCAATGACGGATTAGAGACCGGGGTTAGCGGATTTGGAAGCTCAGCTCGATGCACGATAAATGGGAGAAGAAGCAGGTCGGGCGCAGATCCGCAGGGCTGTGGTCCAGGGGGGAGTTGACCGGGGGGTCAACATCCCCCGTGGACCAATCAAGAGTGGCCACGTGTAAAAGATTTGGAAATTAAATTAAAAATAGCAAATGGCCGAATTAAGAAAAACTCAAAACATGAAAAATATTTATTTATTTATTTATAAATTATTTTTTATGATGTTTATTTGTTTTTTGAAATAAAAAATAGGTATTTACATTATAGTATTATATACATAGGTATATACAATATTGTATTTTTTATTTTTTATTTTTATTTATTTATTTTTGTACATTTTTATTCCAATTTTATATTTTATTTATTTATAGAATAAAATTTGGAATAAAAGTATATTTTTATTTTATTTTTATTAATTATTTGCAAGGAGTAAATAAATTGGTTTATTTATATACATATGTGGTATATATACAGTGTTAGTGTTGATTTTTATTTTCCTTTCTTTTTATTTTATTTTTATTTTTATGATTTTCATTTTATTTATTTACATAATGGAATATAGAATATGTACACATTTTATTGGATTTTTACTTATTTATTTATAGTGATAAATAAATAGATAAGTGGTCTGATGTACATGATGAATATATACAAGGAAGGTTATTTTCTTTTCTTTTTAATTTTTCTTATTTTTATTTTAATTTAATATTTACAAATATTTACATATAGACACATCCCATTTTTATTTTTATTTAGAGGAAAATATTTATATTTATATACAGGTATATTTACACACATGAGCTTCCTTATCTCTCTTTACTTTGGCTTTTATGCAGTCAGACCCATGTTGAGCCCTCCCTTGAGATTAGGTCGCTCAATATTTATTCTAAATATTTCCCTCTTTTTCTTTTGTTTCTTTATTCTTTTATTTTTGCACAAAAACATGCTAATTATTTATTTTTATACAAAGCATGATTTTTGATTATTATTAATATTTACATATATCTACATGTGTTTGCAAAGGTTTTTGTAGCTAAAATACAAGAATAAAGAGTGATGAATGGGTATTCATCACCTCACGTGGTGACCCACGTGAGGTAGGCCAATTGTAAGGAAGCCCTGTTAGGTTCTTTTATTTGTATTTAGTCTTGGAAATTTGTAAATAAGTGTAAACGCTTAGGGTATTTTGCACTGGACCTCTCGAACTTCATTTTTATTGCAAATTTACCCCTATTGGGTCTTTATTTATCTTGTTGCATTTCTACTTTGTTTAAATAGTTCCAGCACTTGTAAAATCTTGGAAAAATCAAAGTAAATGCTTAATATTATGCTTGTTCTCGACATTTTTTTAGCGTTTGTTACCTTTTCATTTATTAGAATAGAATTGGAGATATTTATTTCCTCTTTAGCTATAAAATATAAAAATTTTTAAAAACACCTATAAAAATTCCAAAAAATTATGTATTATTTATTACTATTTTTAATAACTCTAGACCAAAAATTACTAAAATAATATAAAGAAAAACCTTAAAATTTGAAAAATTCCTCAAAATCTCGTAAAAATAAATAAACATTCTACTAAAATACAAAAATAATTATTTATACTTCTTATTTTTATTCGTATTATATGCTATATATTAAAGATTATTTTGGGCATTTTAAAATATTTATCTTCTTTTAAAACCCAAAACGATTCGATCTATTCATCGTATTTATTATTTTGTATATTTAAGTCAAATAAAAATACCTAAAAATTAGCAAAAAAGTATAAAAAAATTACAAAAATAGGGGAAAACTAGAAAAATATAAAAACATTGGATTTCAATATTTTTGTATATATAGTCATATTTAAACATATAAAACCCTATATAGCTTATATATACATAATATTACTCATATATTTATTATTAATATTTTAGTATTTATAAATACCTTACATATTTTTAAAACCTTTAAAAAATAAAAAGGTTGTGCTTGTATGTATTTCCTGGATTTTTATATATTTATTATATAAATATATTATATATAATATTTACAATATACATCTTATTATTCTATGTAGATATATATACATATTATATCTTTAAAAAGCAAAGGAACCTGAAAATTACAAAATTAAAAAGCAAATAAAAATATAAAAGATAAAAAATAAAAGCATGCAAAAGATTAAAGTACTAAAAATTAATAAAAATTAAATATAATAAAAAAACCACAGAAAATTAAAAAGCCAAAAAATACAAAAATAATTGTTGTTTATTTTTCGTAATAATCAATAATTACCCTATCTGTGACTTGCTCTCAGTGGTTTCGACACTCTACACTTATTCACAATACACATATTTTGTAGTGTTAAAATAAAAATAAATTTTGACACACATTTTGCATTGCATTATCATTATTGTGTGTTGATTATTTGTCTGAATTGGTTGATTGCGGTCTGAGTATTGCGAGAGCGACCGATACAATGATTGCTGGATCTGACTTGTCGGACACCGTAGGCCCTCCAAGACGGAGCATTAGGATCCTCACTCGACCAGATTCAACATCTACCATCTAAATTTCTATTTTTCTAAAAGATCTTGCGTGGTATTCTTTTTGTGCAAGCAACCATATGAATTAGTACTCTCGGTTACAACATATATTTTTGAAAGTTTTCACTGATGAATGACCTAAGTCTCCCATTCATCAGAATATATTATTTTGTTTTGATCGAATGAAGTGGACTCCAGTTTGAATAGATCGTTATATCATCCATACCAAATTGTAATGAACCTTCGATACTATTCAATTTCCATTTGAGATTTTTTACCAATCTCCAAAGAGCTAACAACAACTGATTTTCCATGGCTTTGAACCAATTGAAACAAGCTTTCTAATTGGTCAACCCCCTCTCCATAAAAATGTTTCCGTTTTTCACATATTGCCATAACTTGGCGTGACTTACTTGAAGTGGTTTGTTACCACTAAATTAGTCTTTCAAAAGGGATGTAGTGAATCCCTTACCTAGATTTTTATGAAGAACTGATTGGAGGGGAGTCGACCCTTTGATAAGGCTTTTCCAAATCAAGGAGTGCGATCTTTTTGGACCCCCATGCAAGACAATCAATCCTTTAAAATGAGTTGCACTAATCAAGTTGGAAATCTAAGGTCTTCTAAACACACAATACATATAGTGTTCTTGGTAAGAAGGCATTATTGAAATCTAAGTTTCATAATGCTCCAACCGTCGTTAGAAGTGGGTTCAGTTACTTTGGACTAAGTGACCTTTAAAGACTGATGCATCGAGGAGTTTCCCGACCAAAGATTTTTTCACCTAATCTTATCAATCATTTTGACAATACCTTATGGTATCTTATAACAAGATATAACGTGCATGATAATAGGTGTCAAAGAAGTGTTAATAAGGGTTACTCTCGTATGTAGGTAGATGATGACCGCCTAATCAACTAGGATTAGGGTAGCAAATAATCAATGTCATTGTGATCCAAATCAATCGAGTGAATCAACGAGAAAATTAAACCACTATCAAAATCAAACGGTGAATGTATACGGTTTCGCTACTTTTATTTACCTGGTATAGCGACCGGGGTCGAACACAAGGAGCACAAATAAGAGCTAAGTAGTGAGATTTCAGTAATAAAAATCTTTTTAGTGGTTTTTAGTTTTTTCAAAATTTAAATTTTTAATAACAGAGAAATATGAACAAGTGACAAAAGTATAAACAAGCACTCTTTTTGTATTTTTCTAAGGGGTCAAAAATATTCAGAAATTTGTAGTAAAAATATTTTTGGTTTTTATATGTTTTATATTGTTTTTGGTAATTTTTATATAATTTTAAATGTTATCTGATTTTTTAAAAAAATCAAAAAGCAAACATAACAACAAGCAGGGAACAACCAAGAGTAATTTGCAAGTTAAAAATAATTAAAATGTCCAAAACTCCTGGAGGAGAATTTTATGACAAAATACAAGTAAATATATACAAACATGGAAAAGAATCATAGATTTTGGATTTTTCTATTATTTTTTATATTTTTTTATAAGTTTTCAAGTATTTTCAAATTTTTAGGTTTTTCATAGGTATTTTTGAACAAAAATGGTATTAGAGATAAAGGGTAATAAAAGACACCTACTCTAATTTTTTAGAATTTTAAATGGACTTTGAATTTTTATGATTTTTTCCGAAACAAACAGGAACTTTTTGAGCTATTTTAGAGTTTTTAATAACAGAAAACAAATGAATCAACAAGAAAAAATTACCATGAATAAAACATGCAATCAGAGACTACATGTAGATTTTAGGCAAATTTTGGAGTCAGTTTAGTATTTATTGCATTAAATAGAAGACAAGTAGTTAAAAACATTGTAGAGGTACCTTTCTGGAATCACTTTAAGTTAATGGGCTGATGAATCCTCATTCGTCACTCTTTATTCTTTTATTTTAGCTAATTATCTTGGCAAAGCATCATGTAAATAGGTGTAAATACAATAACTTAGCAATAAGCATGCATGTGTTAATATATCATAATTAGCATGTATTTGTGCAAAAATAAAAGAATAAAGAATAAAAAGAAAAAGAAGGAAGTATTTAGAATAAATACTGAGTGACCCAAACCCCAAGAGAAGGCCAAGCATTGGCATGATCGCCAAATAAAATAGGTAGAGAGAGATAGGGCCATTCCACCTTATATATGTATCATATGTGTACATAAATTATTTTTGCCAAAATTAAAATAAAATTGTGTTTTTACTTCATTGTATATATTTCTAAAAATAAAATAAAAATTAGAAAATAAAATAAATAAATAAAATAAATTCTCTCTCTCACTTGTATATAATACATATATATATATATATCTTCTTCTCTATTTATTTTATGCTTGTAAATAAATAATAAAAATAAAAAAATTATTTTTATACTCCAAAAATTATGTTGTAAATAAATAAAATATATAATTGGGGTATTTTTGTAAAAAAATAAAATAAAAACAATTGTACAAAATACATGTGTTTTATACCTGTATATATAATACATTACACTACATATACCATAATTTTTTTCATAAAAATAAATAAAAATCACAAAAAATAGTTTGAAAATAAAAAACATTTTTCATTTTATACACCTTTTAATTTTAAAATCATTTACTATTTTTAATTGAATTTATAAATATTTTTGTAAATTCTTTTTTCAGATTGGTCTACGGAGGAATGTTGACTCGGGTCAACCCCCTCTTCCAGGGCTTGACTCGATCCGACTGTTCTGCCGGACCCACTTCTCCCATTTATCCCGGCCGGATCATGCACCTGTTGCCCTGATTTTTTGCTCACACCATCCCCATGGATCCAAGATTCTCGCGGATCCCTAGGGAAGCGTGGATCCTTCTCAGATTGCGAGCCTTGGCCTGGTTTCTCCAGCTACTTGGGAGTTCTATAAATTGCTTCATTCGCCTATCCAGGTCCCTAGCTTGCGTCGCACCCCTTCTTGATACCCTAGAATCCTTCCTCGTAGTGACAGCCATCGGAGGACACCTTCGGTGGTCGAGTTGATGCCGTGTAGCCGCAGCTCACCCTTCGTGGCCAGAGAACCGCCGCGAGAAGCCTCCTTTACCAGCCGCAGCTTGATCGAGGCCACAACCCCTCCGTCCGCTCCGCCTGGAGCTTAGGATCGTGCTCAGACCCTCAGGTACCCCTCTAATCTTTCCTAGCTCCGTCGTTTATCAATCTTTCATATGTACGCCACCGTAGCTCCGTCCAGTCGGTCGGAGCTTCGTCACCCTCACTTATCTGCTTTGATAAACCCGCACGCTCGCCCTCCACCTTCCTATGCATCTTGATCAACCTGAGCCTCGATCATCACGTCGAGATTAGGATTTGGGTCTCCCCTATCATCTTTGCCGGAGACCCACCCCCATTCGTCGTCGCTTCTTTAGTATTTTTCCCTAATAACCTAGATCGGAGTTCGCCTCCAAGTCAAAGCAATCCCTTGTAGGTCTTTACGTGTGCAGAGAGCCTTCAGTTCACCCTCGCCCATCCTCACCGAAGCCGCTCCAGGTCCCTTGCGTCGTCTTGTAGATCGGACCGTTGGAGCGCCCATCTGAGCTGGCCATCTGACGTAGAGTAGGCTCACGAGTTCACTAGTGTTGTCTGATCCCTCATCAGAGTCGAGAATCACATCCTTGGGTCCAGCGAAGTTCGCCCAGGCGCAGTTCTTCCAGATACCTTCACTGCCATTGGATCAGCACCCCCTGCTAGATTCCAACTCGTCTGTTCGTCCATCTGGAGGTGTCAGACCGTTAGATGTCATATCTAACGGTCCCATACTAGCCACGTCCCCGACCAGCCAAAACCGTCAGATCTGACATCTGACGCGCCTAGAGACGCACGATCGCACCCCCATCAACGTCTAACACATGCCCCCCCCCCACACACACACGCTCATCACGTACCTTCGAGGGTATATTGCATCTTCTACCCTGCATTTATTTTGGTTTATGTTTTAGTTTGTAAAATAAAATATACATTTGGACTATTTTGCATTTCAGCCCTTGTAGTTTCTTATATTTGCAGTTTAGTCCTTCATGTTTGGATCAGTGTGCCTTATCACGGGACTAATGGGTTATTTGCACTATTTGTCTTGAACTTTTCTTCTATTATTGATTGAATAGATGTTTTTCAATTTTTCAAATATACCCCTGTGAATGTGGATTTGGAGCATGTGCACTTTTTAGTGGATAAATTGCAGATTTGAACTAGGATTTTTATTGCCTATTATTGTTTGGTCCCGGAACTTAAACTATTTGCAATTAGGTCCCTATGATCTATGTCTGGTTTTGAATTAAATAAATAGCAAATTTACTCCAAAAATTAAAAAAATTTGATATGTAGCTCTTGCTATTGTGTAGGATTTTTGTTAATTTTTGTGGCATGTTTTGTTTGTGTTTGTTATTTTCTAAAATTCAAAAACCCTAAAAAGTGTCTTTATTTGTTTTGAAAAATCAACTAAAAATATTAAAATATCTTTAAATTTTCTAAAACAATTCATGATTGCTTATTTTGTGTTGTTTTAGTTTTTATGTGATTTTTATTTAATTCCCTTTATAAAACCCCTGAAAATTGAAAAAGACTAAAAAGCTTATAAAATTATTAAATATTCATAAAAAATAAACAAAGATGTGTTTTCAATTTCTGTAGGTAGTTTTTATTTTATAGTTTCAATAAAATTACTGCTAGGATTTTAGAGGCATTTTAAATAATTTTAATTTGCCTTTATATCCAGGTTGTACATCGCTTACTATTTTTGGCTTTCTTTTATTTTTAGAAAATTAAATAAAAATCAGAAAATCACCATAAAACTCCTAAAAAACTTGAATATTTTAAAAACATAAAAATATTTTTGTTTTGAATTTTTGAGTTATTTTGACCCTTTAAATAATTGCTTGAGTTTTACTTTTGGCCATTTTCTTTATTCTTTTTCTTATTAGAATATCATAAAAATTTTAAAAATTAAAAACCACTAAAATTCCTTTATTTTCTTGATTACCTGACTACTCAGTAAATTCATTCCATGATCCTTATGTTCGATCCTGATAGCTATACCAAGTTAAATAACTAGCAAGACCGCTTGCCTTGTTTTTTCATAATTGATTTCTTTAGTTGGTGGTCTGATTTTTTTTGTTGAGATCGGTTCGAGAGGTTGAGTTTGCAACGACCTTTGATATCACTTAACCTTAGTCGCTCGAGCCGCTCATCAGAATGGCACCGTTGCTGCGTAGCACGGCTTAGTAGCAGGTTTTCCATTCTCGAGTTCGTTTCTATTTTCTTCTTCTCTTTATTTTTCTTTATTTGCTTTTTATTTTTGTTTTTTGTTTTTGTTTTTATTTCTTTTTCTTTGTTTTTGTTTCATTTATATTATTTTATTTTCATTTTTATAACTGAGATCTAACTAGTTCTGTTCTATCTTTCTTGCGAGGGCCCGACGAGCGAGGGGGCTTTCTTAGGAGCGCCGAGGCACCCGAGAAAAGCGGAGGTGGCTCGTTTCTGCATCGAGCTACAGGAGAGCATAGGAGAGGAGGAGCAGGACCCTTGGGGGAGTTTTAGTTTTATTTCTAGTTTTATTTAATTATTATTGTAATAATACAGTACTCAGACTTGGACCTTGGCCTATTATCAAGGTCTATTTCGCCGAGCATCGGTGAGCTTGGGGGACCTCACCGCAGTTTTTATGCCGGTTTTGTTTTTGTCGCATTTCCTTTTATTTTGATTCTCGAAGTTTTTGGCCCCTAGACTAAGGATTTCATATTAACTGTGACGTAATTGATTAAGGCCCCAGCCCTAATTGCTTGCCTGCACCTATAGATCGCTAAGTGGACCTAATTAGTTAACTCATAAAAGAAAAGGCTAGTTTGGTCACCTGAGGGGTCATGTGCTGCTAGAGGTCGTATACAACGTTGGCAGGATCCGTTGTGGTAGACACCGATCGACATCAGAGACTAGACCCCGACCTCTCTTGTTGACCCATTAGCTACTATACTTCTCGAGTAGAAATTTTCTGTTTAAGGCTGATTTCTTCTTGCATCATATAGGTAGTTTTAATTCTGTCTTTATTTTATGCGCGGATCACCTTACATGTAGAGAGCTGGCGTCAGGTACGCATTTCTGACTTTGCATGCATCATAGTGTTTGATCGTACATCGGCTTTTTCGACTTATCCCCCTATTTTTGGACATATAATAATCAGGAGAATTAGAAAATTCATTAAGCGTTGTTTGCTTGAAAAATATCTAAAAAGGAAAAATTATGAAATTAGGACTGCTAAACACACTTGACCCTAAAAGACACCTCATTGAAAAATTGTCTTGGGAGAGAAATTCCCTCATTGTCTGGTTTGGATGAGCGAGACAGTGACCCACATACTAGGCTAGAGCCATATCTGGCCTCTTTCAGACTACTCATTTCGGGTTAGTCATTCTCCAGTGAGGATCGCTCCAATTTCCGGTAAAGTGGGTCACGATATCCTTAACAGAGCGAGTTGATTGGGTAGATGGTAAATGGTCCGCAACTTGCAGTGGCTGGGAAAGATCTAGCCTTGGGATTGGGACAATCACCTGAGAGCGTTGGATTCCCAACAGTTCACTTTAGGTTCTTTTATTTGTATTTAGTCTTGGAAATTTGTAAATAAGTGTAAAGGCTTAGGGTATTTTGCACTGGACCTCTCGAACTTCATTTTTATTGCAAATTTACCCCTACTAGGTCTTTGTTTATCTTGTTGCATTTCTAATTTGTTTAAATAGTTCCAGCACTTGTAAAATCTTGGAAAAATCAAAGTAAATGCTTAATATTATGCTTGTTCTCGACATTTTTTAGCGTTTGTTACCTTTTTCATTTATTAGAATAGAATTGGAGATATTTATTTCCTCTTTAGCTATAAAATATAAAAATTTTTAAAAACACCTATAAAAATTCCAAAAATTTATGTATTATTTATTACTATTTTTAATAACTCTAGACCAAAAATTACTAAAAAATATAAAGAAAAACCTTAAAAATTGAAAAATCCCTCAAAATCTCGTAAAAATAAATAAACATTCTACTAAAATCCAAAAATAATTATTTATACTTCTTATTTTTATTCGTATTATATGCTATATATTAAAGATTATTTTGGGCATTTTAAAATATTTATCTTCTTTTAAAACCCAAAACGATTCGATCTATTCATCGTATTTATTATTTTGTATATTTAAGTCAAATAAAAATACCTAAAAATTAGCAAAAAGTATAAGAAAAATTACAAAAATAGGGAAAAACTAGAAAAATATAAAAACATTGGATTTCAATATTTTTGTATATATAGTCATATTTAAACATATAAAACCCTATATAGCTTATATATACATAATATTACTTATATATTTATTATTAATATTTTAGTATTTATAAATACCTTACATATTTTTAAAACCTTTAAAAAATAAAAAGGTTGTGCTTGTATGTATTTCCTGGATTTTTATATATTTATTATATAAATATATTATATATAGTATTTACAATATACATCTTATTATTCTATGTAGATATATATACATATTACATCTTTAAAAAGCAAAGGAACCTGAAAATTACAAAATTAAAAAGCAAATAAAAATATAAAAGATAAAAAATAAAAACATGCAAAAGATTAAAGTACTAAAAATTAATAAAAATTAAATATAAAAAAACCACATAAAATTAAAAAGCCAAAAAATACAAAAACAATTGTTGTTTATTTTTTGTAATAATCAATAATTACCCTATCTGTGACTTGCTCTCAATGGTTTCGACACTCTACACTTATTCACAATACACATATTTTGTAGTGTTAAAATAAAATAAATTTTGACACACATTTTGCATTGCATTATCATTATTGTGGGTTGATTGTTTGTCTGAATTGGTTGATTGCGGTCTGAGTATTGCGAGAGCGACCGATACAATGATTGCTAGATCTGACTTGTCGGACACCGTAGGCCCTCCAAAATGGAGCATTAGAATCCTCACTCGACCTGATTCAACATCTACCATCTAAATTTCTATTTTTCTAAAATATCTTGCATGGTATTCTTTTTGTGCAAACAACCATATGAATTAGTAAACTCTCGGTTACAACATATATTTTTGAAAGTTTTCACTGATGAATGACCTAAGTCTCCCATTCATCAGAATATATTATTTTGTTTTGATCGAATGAAGTGGACTCCAGTTTGGATAGATCGTTATATCATCCATACCAAATTGTAATGAACCTTCGATACTATTCAATTTCCATTTGAGATTTTTTACCAATCTCCAAAGAGCTAACAACAACTGATTTTCCATGGCTTTGAACCAATTGAAATGAGCTTTCTAATTGGTCAACCCCCTCTCCATAAAAATGTTTCCGTTTTTCACATATTGCCATAACTTAGCGTGACTTACTTGAAGTGGTTTGTTACCACTAAATTAGTCTTTCAAAAGGGATGCAGTGCATCCCTTACCTAGATTTTTATGAAGAACTGATTGGAGGGGAGTCGACCCTTTGATAAGGCTTTTCCAAATCAAGGAGTGCGATCTTTTTGGACCCCCATGCAAGACAATCAATCCTTTAAAATGAGTTGCACTAATCAAGTTGGAAATCTAAGGTCTTCTAAAACACACAATACATATAGTGTTCTTGGTAAGAAGGCATTATTGAAAGCTAAGTTTCATAATGCTCCAACCGTCGTTAGAAGTGGGTTCAGTTACTTTGGACTAAGTGACCTTTAAAGACTGATGCATTGAGGAGTTTCCCGACCAAAGAATTTTTCACCTAATCTTATCAATCATTTTGACAATACCTTATGGTATCTTATAACAAGATATAACGTGCATGATAATAGGTGTCAAAGAAGTGTTAATAAGGGTTACTCTCGCATGTAGGTAGATGATGACCGCCTAATCAACTAGGATTAGGGTAGCAAATAATCAATGTCATTGTGATCCAAATTAATCAAGTGAATCAACGAGAAAATTAAACCACTATCAAAATCAAACGGTGAATGTATACGGTTTCGCTACTTTTATTTACCAGGTATAGCGACCAGGGTCGAACACAAGGAGCACAAATAAGAGCTAAGTAGTGAGATTTCAGTAATAAAAATCTTTTTAGTGGTTTTTAGTTTTTTCAAAAATTTAAATTTTTAATAACAGAGAAATATGAACAAGTGACAAAAGTATAAATAAGCACTCTTTTTGTATTTTTCTAAGGGGTCAAAAATATTCAGAAATTTGTAGTAAAAATATTTTTGGTTTTTATATGTTTTATATTGTTTTTGGTAATTTTTATATAATTTTAAATGTTATCTTATTTTTTAAAAAAATTAAAAAGCAAACATAACAACAAGCAGGGAACAACCAAGAGTAATTTGCAAGTTAAAAATAATTAAAATGTCCAAAACTCCTGGAGGAGAATTTTATGACAAAATACAAGTAAATATCTACAAACATGGACAAGAATCATAGATTTTGGATTTTTCTATTATTTTTTATATTTTTTATAAGTTTTCAAGTATTTTTCAAATTTTTAGGTTTTTCATAGGTATTTTTGAACAAAAATGGTATTGGAGATAAAGGGTAATAAAAGACACCTACTCTGATTTTTTTAGAATTTTAAATGGACTTTGAATTTTTATGATTTTTTCCGAAACAAACTGGAACTTTTTGAGCTGTTTTAGAATTTTTAATAACAGAAAACAAATAAATCCACAAGAAAAAATTACCATGAATAAAACATGCAATCAGAGACTACATGTAGATTTTAGGCAAATTTTGGAGTCAGTTTAGTATTTATTGCATTAAATAGAAGACAAGTAGTTAAAAACATTGTAGAGGGACCTTTCTGGAATCACTTTAAGTTAATGGGCTGATGAATCCTCATTCGTCACTCTTTATTCTTTTATTTTAGCTAATTATCTTGGCAAAGCATCATGTAAATAGGTGTAAATACAATAACTTAGCAATAAGCATGCATGTGTTAATATATCATAATTAGCATGTATTTGTGCAAAAATAAAAGAATAAAGAATAAAAAGAAAAATAAGGAAGTATTTAGAATAAATACTGAGTGACCCAAACCCCAAGAGAAGGCCAAGCATTGGCCTGATCGCCAAATAAAATAGGTAGAGAGAGATAGGGCCACTCCACCTTATATATGTATCATATGTGTACATAAATTATTTTTGCCAAAATTAAAATAAAAATGTGTTTTTACTTCATTGTATATATTTCTAAAAATAAAATAAAAATTAGAAAATAAAATAAATAAATAAAATAAATTCTCTCTCTCACTTGTATATAATACATATATATATCTTCTTCTCTATTTATTTTATGCTTGTAAATAAATAATAAAAATAAAAAAATTATTTTTATACTCCAAAAATTATGTTGTAAATAAATAAAATATAAAATTAGGGTATTTTTGTAAAAAAAATTAAAATAAAAACAATTGTACAAAATACGTAGGTGTTTTATACCTATATATATAATACATTACACTATATATACCATACTTTTTTCATAAAATAAATAAAAATCACAAAACACAGTTTGAAAAATAACAAACATTTTTCATTTTATACACCTTTTAATTTTAAAATCATTTACTATTTTTAATTGAATTTATAAATATTTTTGTAAATTCTTTTTTCGGATTGGTCTACGGAGGAATGTTGACTCAGGTCAACCCCCTCTTCCAGGGCTTGACTCGACCCGACTGTTCTGCCGGACCCACTTCTCCTATTTATCCTGACCGGATCATGCACCTGTTGCCCTGATTTTTTGCTCACGCCTTCCCCATGGATCCAAGATTCTCGCGGATACCTAGGGAAGCGTGGATCCTTCTCAAATTGCGAGCCTTGGCCTGGTTTCTCCAGCTACTTGGGAGTTCTTGTGTCGCACCCCTTCTTGATACCCTAGAATCCTTCCTCGTAGTGACAGCCGTCGGAGGACACCTTCGGTGGTCGAGTTGATGCCGTGTAGCCGCAGCTCACCCTTCATGGCCAGAGAACCGCCGCGAGAAGCCTCCTTTACCAGCCGCAGCTTGATCGAGGCCACAACCCCTCCGTCCACTCCGCCTGGAGCTTAGGATCGTGCTCAGACCCTCAGGTACCCCTCTAATCTTTCCTAGCTCCGTCATTTATCAATCTTTCATATGTACGCCACCGTAGCTCCGACCAGCCGGTCGGAGCTTCGTCACCCTCACTTATTTGCTTTGATCAACCCACACGCTCGCCCTCCACCTTCCTATGCATCCTGATCAACCTGAGCCTCGATCATCACGTCGAGATTAGGATTTGGGTCTCCCCTATCATCTTTGCCGGAGACCCACCCCCATTCTTCGTCACTTCTTTAGTGTTTGTCCCTAATAACCTAGACTGGAGTTCGCCTCCAAGTCAAAGCAATCCCTTGTAGATCTTTACGTGTGCAGAGAGCCTTCAGTTCACTCTCGCCCATCCTCACCGAAGCCGCTCCAGGTCCCTTACGGCGTCTTGTAGATCGGACCGTTGGAGCGCCTATCTGAGCTGGCCATCTGACGTAGAGTAGGCTTACGAGTTCACTAGTGTTGTCTGATCCCTCATCAGAGTCGAGAATCACATCCTTGGGTCCGGCGAAGTTCTCCCAGGCACAGTTCTTACAGATACCTTCACTGCCATTAGATCAGCACCCCCTGCTAGATTCCATCTCGTCCGTTCGTCCATCTGGAGGTGTCAGACTGTTAGATGTCATATCTAACGGTCCCATACTAGCCATGTCCCCGACCAGCCAAAACCGTCAGATCTGACATCTGACGCGCCTAGAGACGCACGATCGCACCCCCATCAACATCTAACTAGGGCTGGCTATCGAGCCCAACGAGCCGAGCCAGCCCTTGGTTCGGGCTCGATAAGCCAACCTGGGCTCGGGCTCGAGCTCGGGCTCGATGAGCTTGAGCCCTTATCGAGCTGGCTCGGGCTCGATAAGGCTTGAGCCGAGCCCCTTATCGAGCCCGAGCTCCTTATCGAGCGTGGTCTTGGCTCGAGCCCAAGTCGAGCTCGTTAAGGAAAATGGGTACTTTTTGGTGGAAAAGTGCATTGTGTGGGTTCGAACTTGAGACCTACTCATCAAAGACTGTGTTCCTTACCAGTAGGCCACTAACCAAGTTGATTATAAAATCTTAATTATAATATATATTGTAACATTATATTGACTCGTGGGTGTGTCAAAGTTAGTAGAGGGAAAATTACAAAGGACTAATTTTATTTTATTTGTACTATCTATAAATATATAAATAATATATGCATATATTCCTTATCGAGCCCCTTATTGAGTTATCGAGCCGAGCGAGGCTTGGCTCGAGCTCGGCTCGTTAAGATATCGAGCCCAAAATTTTGGCTCGGGCTCGGCTCAATAGCTTAATGAGCCAGGCTCACGAGCCCTTATCGAGTTGAGCCCGAGCCTGGCTCATCGAGCCCTGACTCAATAGCCATCCCTACATCTAACACATGCCCCCCCCCCCCACCACACGCTCATCACGTGCCTTCGAGGGTATATTGCATCTTCTACCCTGCATTTATTTTGGTTTATGTTTTAGTTTGTAAAATAAAATATACATTTGGACTATTTTGCATTTCAGCCCTTGTAGTTTCTTATATTTGCAGTTTAGTCCTTCATGTTTGGATCCGCGTGCCTTGTCACGTGACTAATGGGTTATTTGCATTATTTGTCTTAAACCTTTCTTCTATTATTAATTGAATAGATATTTTTCAAATTTTCAAATATACCCCTGTGAACGTGGATTTGGAGCATGTGCACTTTTTAGTGGATAAATTGCAGATTTGAACTTGGATTTTTATTGCCTATTATTGTTTGGTCCCAGAACTTAAACTATTTGCAATTAGGTCCCTATGATCTATATCTTGTTTTGAATTAAATAAATAGCAAATTTACTCCAAAAATTCAAAAATTTTGATATGTAGCTCTTGCTATTATGTAGGATTTTTGTTAATTTTTGTGGCATGTTTTGTTTTTCTTTGATATTTTCTAAAATTCAAAAACCCTAAAAGGTGTCTTTATTTGTTTTGAAAAATCAACTAAAAATATTAAAATATCTTTAAATTTTTTAAAACAATTCAAGATTGCTTATTTTGTGTTGTTTTAGTTTATATGTGATTTTTATTTAATTCCCTTTATAAAACCCCCGAAAATTGAAAAAGACTAAAAAGCTTATAAAATTACTAAATATTCATAAAAAATAAAAAAAATGTGTTTTCAATTTCTGTAGGTAGATTTTATTTTATAGTTTCACATAAAATTACTACTAGGATTTTAGAGGCGTTTTAAATAATTTTAATTTGCCTTTATATCCAGGTTGTACATCGCTTACAATTTTTGGCTTTCTTTTATTTTTAAAAAATTAAATAAAAATCAGAAAATCACCATAAAACTCCTAAAAACACTTGAATATTTTAAAAACATAAAAATATTTTTGTTTTGAATTTTTGAGTTATTTTGACCCTTTAAATAATTGCTTGAGTTTTACTTTTAACCATTTTCTTTATTCTTTTTCTTATTAGAATATCATAAAAATTTTAAAACTTAAAAACCACTAAAATTCCTTTATTTTCTTGATTACCTGACTACTCAGTAAATTCATTCCATGCTCCTTATATTCGATCATGATAGCTATACCAAGTTAAATAACTAGCAAGACTGCTTGCCTTGTTTTTTTGTAATTGATTTCTTTAGTTGGTGGTCTGATTTTTTTTCGTTGAGCTCGGTTCGAGAGGTTGAGTTTGCAACGACCTTTGATATCACTTAACCTTAGTCGCTCGAGCCACTCATCAGTATGGCACCCTTGCTGCGTAGCACGGCTTAGTAGCCGGTTTTCCATTCTCGAGTTCGTTTCTATTTTCTTCTTCTCTTTATTTTTCTTTATTTGCTTTTTATTTTTGTTTTTTGTTTTTGTTTTTATTTCTTTTTCTTTGTTTTTGTTTCATTTATATTATTTTATTTTCAATTTTATAACTGAGATCTAACCAGTTCTGTTCTGTCTTTCTTGCGAGGGCCCGACGAGCGAGGGGGCTTTCTTAGGAGCGCCAAGGCACCCGAGCAAAGCGGAGGTGGCTCGTTTCTGCATCAAGCCGCAGGAGAGCGTAGGAGAGGAGGAGCAGGACCCTTGGGGGGGTTTAGTTTTATTTTTAATTTTATTTAATTATTATTGTAATAATACATTACTCAGACTTGGACCTTGGCCTATTATTGGGGTCTATTTTGTCGAGCATCGGTGTGCTTGGGGGACCTCATCGCAGTTTTTACGCCGGTTTTGTTTTTGTCGCATTTCCTTTTATTTTGATTCTTGAAGTTTTTGGCCCCTAGACTAAGGATTTCACATTAACTGTGATGTAGTTGATTAAGGCCCCAGCCCTAATTGCTTGCCTGCACCTATAGATCGCTAAGTGAACCTAATTAATTAACTCATAAAAGAAAACACTAGTTTGGTCACCTGAGGGGTCATGTGCTGCTAGAGGTCGTATACAACGTTGGCAGGATCCGTTGTGGTAGACACCGATCGACATCAGAGACTAGACCCCGACCTCTCTTGTTGACCCATTAGCTACTATACTTCTTGAGTAGAAATTTTCTGTTTAAGGCTGATTTCTTCTTGCATCATATAGGTAGTTTTAATTCTGTCTTTATTTTATGCACGGATCACCTTACATGTAGAGAGCTGGCGTCAGGTACGCATTTCTGACTTTGCAAGCATCATAGTGTTTAATCGTACATCGGCTTTTTTGACTTATCCCCCTATTTTTAGACATATAATAATCAGGAGAATCAGAAAATTCATTAAGTGTTGTTTACTTGAAAAATATCTAAAAAGGAAAAATTATAAAATTAGGACTGCTAAACACACTTGACCCTAAAAGACACCTCATTGAAAAATTGTCTTGGGAGAGAAATTCCCTCATTGTCTGGTTTGGATGAGAGAGACAGTGACCCACACACTAGGCTAGAGCCATATCTGACCTCTTTTCAGACTACTCGTTTCGGGTTAGTCATTCTCCAGTGAGGATCGCTCCAGTTTCCGGTAAAGTGGGTCACGATATCCTTAACAGAGCGAGTTGATTGGGTAGACAGTAAATGGTCCGCAACTTGCAGTGGCTGGGAAAGATCTAGCCTTGGGATTGGGACAATCTCCTGAGAGCGTTGGATTCCCAACAGTTCACTTAATTGCTCTGATAGACTGATTTATCGCCTAATAAAATTGACAAGATAAAAGACCGAATCTTTACAGTCATCTGCTCAGCGTGAGTAGGTGAATTGGGGGTTTGTTTGCCCAATCTTGTGTGTTTTCCAGATCTCATCCGCCTTCACTCTCCACATCACGATGATGGGCCGGAGATCCCTTAAGCAGCTTTTGGCTGCACCTCTTTCGAGCACTATGGCCCGCTCATCTAGGTTGGTTCGTAAGAGCCCAGACCCGCTCTTCAAAACCGAGTTTGACTCCACCCTGTTCCCCCTCGACCACCCTTCTATTAGTCCTGAGGTGCCCAAGCAGAGATCGCAGCGGACGTTTTTTCATTTGACGGCACCTGAGTTCGGGTCTTTTGCCTTTGTAGAGACCATGGCCAGCAGCGAGGAGCGTACTGATGGACCCGGCCAGACCCACACGTATGTACTTGATCAGGATGCCATCAACAACACCCTGTTAGCCGCACTGGAGACAATGCAGCATCAGATCAGAGACCAGGGGGTTTTCATGGCGGATATGTGCAGGGAGATGGCACAAATGTAAGCAGTCTGAGAGAGCAGTACATAGCCGGTGGAGGATGAGATATTTTTGGGGAAGGAGAGCCAGATAAGCCAGTGCATTCAGCAGCACCCGCTAGTCCGATGAGAGAGTTTCACAACCCTGGTGCGACTCTGACATATAGATGGATTCAACTACCAGCTACTCTGGGAGATTTCAAGCTCCCACCTCAGACCATCCAACTATTGCCCAGATTCCACGGGCTAGCTACTGAGGAGCCGCACCTCCATCTCCAGGAGTTTGAGATGATCTGCAGCACTATCCACGATCGCCTCGTGGACGAGGATACCATCAAGATGATGGTGTTTCCATTTTCCCTCATCGACAGAGCATCCTATTGGTTGAAGCACCTAGGGAAATACGTCACATCATGGGAACAGCTCCGGAACGAGTACTTGAATAAGTACTACCCACTCGGCTGGATGAATGTAGCGTGAGCCCTCATCAACACTTTCTCCATGCTTCCCAATGAGCAATTCCATGAGGCATGGGACCGATTCAGAGAGATCATTGACCGGTGTCCTCATCATGACATATCCAAGCCCAACCTTGTTCAGAATTTCTTCTACATGCTTACACCGGAGTTACAGGGGCTAGTAACGCATCCTGTGGGTGTTCCTATTTCGCCAAGGATGAGGATCAGGTCTGGGCCATCTATGAGGAGATGGCAGAGAATTATACAGTCATGTCCCAGACCTACCTTTACACACAGGGGAAGCCCGCACCACAAGTCGTGTCCTATCATAGGATTGCACAGGTCGATGCAGGTCCTTCCACATATTCAGCAGTCGCAGCACAGGCAGAGTCATCGGCCGCTGATATGGGTTCCATTAGGGAGAAGCTAGACTGCATCGAGATCATTGAGAAGAAACAGTGCTAGGGCATGTCTCAGATAGATCAGATGGCACAGACACTGAGTGACCTGAAGACCCAGATCATGTGTCTTCAGGAGGCACAGACAGCTTCTCAGCCCCATCTCAGGTCACGGGCAGATCCCAGTAGCAGCAGCTGGACCCAGCCCTCTTCCCACTTCAGACAGGTGCACTATATTCAGGCAGAGGCGTTCCAGTAGTCACAGCAGCAGTACGTCCAGCTCCCACCATCTCAGGACACTCAGATGGTGGTCTTCCAGCTGGATCATCCCCTAGTAGTTCTTCCCCCACCCACTTACGAGCAAGAGCCATTGATGGAAGTCAACGGGATTTGGTATGACTGACCTCATCCTGGGATCCGCCGAGACCATCCCGGATTCCAATGGTCGATCGGAGGTGCCTCATCCCAACAGCAGCCTCCAGTTAAGGGTGTCCAGTACAGCCAGCAACAGCAGCAGCCCCAGTTCCCACAGCCACAACCACACTACCACCAGGGTCCTCGTCTCTATCAGTAGGGATAGCTGTAGAGGTAGCAGCAGCAGCCTTAGAAGTATTCTCACCAGTATCCCCTCATCATTCCCAACAGCAGCAGCAGCTTCTGCAGTATTCTCACCAGTATCCCCCTCATCATTCCTAGCAGCAGTAGCCTCACTTCCAGAGAGGCAATCTGTCCGATTCTCATGAGCCAGCCTATGAGAACCCAACACTTGATGATTTAGCCCACCTTATCTCTGAGCAGCAGGCCACTTTCAGGCGGGAGATGGACGAGTTCCGTCAGGAGATGAGTAAGATCGTGAAGGGCAAGGCCGCCATACCCGCTCAAATCGAGCCGAATCCTAACAACCTGAAGAGGAAGTCGGGGTAGGTAGAGTTTACAAAGGTTACCACTCCTAGTGACTCGCTTGGTGATATTACTGCATATACTTTTGATGATGACTTTGTTACACTGAGGAGCGGTAGGATGCCAGCCGGTGGTGCCTCATCTGAGCAACTACACCATGAGGACTCAGGAGCGCCAGACGAGGAGTAGAGTGGTGCTGATGCCGCTCGTGATGATGATGATGTCGGTGGTACAGACGCCACCAAGGATGTAGATCCAGCCGACAGTGTTGAGGTCGTCGCTTCACTAGATACAGGAGGTGGTGCTGATGCCATCAGACATGATGATGCTGAGCCAAAGTTTGGTGCTGATGCCGCAAGTCCAGATGCCATGGGTGGTACAGAGGCCAACCATTCTATTCTGTTGCATTTCCGTTTTCTTCTGTAACTCAGAACTATTTAGCAAAATCTAAAAAAATTAATAAAGGGAAGGGTTCTGTATTTGTGAGTCCATCTGTGATGCCTGGAGATATGTGTATGGATTCTATTTCACCACAGCAATAGGGACCTGATCCTAGCCCTCCATCTGAGGAGGGACCAACCATCCCCTTCCCTCAAGCACTCTGCTTGGCTAAGGGGAATAAAAAAAGAAAATCCAAAAAAATCCCATCAGTTAGAGTTCAGCCAGCAGATGATAGACATATTTCGGTTCATCTGACTCTACAAGAGTCCCTCGAGCACATCCCTCTCTTCTAGAGGAACCTTAGAGAGAAGAACACCATTCGTAGGAAGAAGAGGAACCATCATGCAGAGATCCATGTGCTCACTCGTGCCACCTGCTTCACCATTCAAAACCGTCTGCCAGCCAAGAGGCTAGATGCAGGAGCTCCCTATGTCAGATGTCATATACATGAGCAGAGGTTCGATCAGACTCTATTAGACAGCGGCTCTTCCATCAACCTACTTCTGGTAGCCTTACTCGACCGATTCGAGTTTGGCTCTCTTCGACAGAGCATGACAGTCCTTCAGTTTGTTGATAGATCTGTCTGCAGGGGTTGTTGAAGGACGTGGTCATCACAATTCAGGGCATGAAATTCCCCGTGGACTTTGTTGTGTTGGACATGGAGATCCCTGAGTCTGTGATCGATATCCCCATCATTTTAGGACACCCGTTCTTGGCCATAGCCAAGGCAATGTCCGATCATGATAGAGGGAAGGTATACTTTCGTGTCGAGGGTGAAAGTGTACAAATAGAGACGATCAATGAGACTAGAGCGCGAGATTCAGCCTGCTCAGAGCAGCTCAGTGATTCACATCAGATAACAGAGGCAGAGCGAGACGTCCACTAGAAGTATGATTTTATGATTACAGATGATTAAGCCGCATGGACAAATCCCATTTCACAAGCCATCCTCTCACACTCAGATACCATAGATTTCCAGATTCCAATAGAGGAGAGATTGGAGAGCACACTATTGGCAGAGGAAACATTTGAGGCAGCAGACCACGTTTAGGATAGCAAGGCAATTGATATTTCTGTTGATTCAGATTTATATCCTTCAGAGTCATATATTGATTGGGAAGAGTTTGATGAGTTGATACCATGTCTGATTCCTACAAAGCCAGCAGCTAAGGTAGAGACTGACCCAATACAGAGTGCAGATACACCAGCAGAGCAGTCTTCACCAGGTTTTCATGATCAGCGAGAGTTCTCCCATGCAGATTTGGTTTCTTTCACTCATACTTTTCAGAGGCCCCCAGTTTCCTAGAGCGGAAGCCCTTGCCGCATTCGCTAAAGTATAGATTCCTTGCGGGCAAGCATGAGATGCACCCAGACATTATCTCAGCAGATTTGACTGAGGAGCAAGAATCTCATATGATAGAGGTTCTTGAAAAGAAACGCTAGGCAATAGGATGGAGTGTAGCTGATCTCCAGGGGATAAGTCCGGCCCTGTGCTCCCACCATATCTATCTCAAAGAGGACGCAAAGCCATCGCGTGAGTTCTAATGACGGCTGAACCCGAACCATCGAGAGGTTGTCATGAAGGAAATCTCGAAATGGTGGAGCGCCGATTTTATCTATCCCATCTCTGACTCCAAGTGGGTTAGTCCATTACATGTTATGCCCAAGAAGACGAGCATCACTATAATTGTGAGTGAGTCTGAAGAGGAGATCGCTACCCGGGTACCCACTTCTTGGAGGGTTTGTGTGGACTACAGACGATTGAACCAGGCCACCAAGAAGGACCATTTCCCGCTGCCTTTTATTGATCAGACTATATAGAGGCTAGCTGGGAAGAGTCATTACGGTTTCCTTGATGGGTACCCTGGCTTCAACCAGGTGGCCATTGCGCCCGAAGACCAGGACAAGACTACATTCACATGTCCCTTTGGGACATATGCTTTCAGACGGATGCCCTTTTGCCTATGTAACGCCCCGACGACATTCCAAAGGTGCATGTTGTCCATCTTCTCGGACATGGTGGGTGAGTTCTTGGAGGTCTTCATGGACGACTTTTCGATCTATGGTAATGGGTTTGATACTTGTCTTGACTGCCTAGACTGCGTCCTTCAGTGATGCATCGAGGTCCATCTTGTATTATCTTGGGAGAAGAGTCATTTCATGGTGACTCAAGGGACGGTGCTTGGTCATATCATCTCCAACAAGGGCATGGAGATTGATCCGGCCAAGGTGGATATCATCAGAAAACTCAATCCGTCGTCCAACTTGCGACAGTTACGATCTTTTCTAGGGCACATCAGTTTCTACCGACGATTCATTCATGATTTCAGTAGGATCACCCGACCGTTGACTGATTTGCTGATGAAAGACACCGAGTTCATTGTAGATGATAAGTGTCTTACGTCATTTGAGCTCTCAAGAGTCTAGTTTTTGAGGCTCCTATCCTTCAATCGCCTGATTGGTCTATCCCATTTGAGATCATGACGGATGCCTCCAATTTTGTCGTAGGGGTTGTGCTGGAACAAAGGAGGGATGGAGTGCCATTTTTCATTCACTACGCTAGCCGTACATTGTATGCCGCACAATGGCACTACACCGTCACTGAGAAGGAGATGCTAGCCGTAGTCTTTGCCCTAGATAAGTTCAGATCTTACATCATTGGATCAAAGGTGACTATCTTCACATATCATACCGCCATCAGGTACCTCATGGCAAAGAAGGATGCCAAAGCGAGACTGACTAGATGGATCCTTCTACTCCAAGAGTTTGACATTGAGATTGAGGATAAGCCTGGAGTCAAGAATGTGGTGGCGGATCTTCTCTCTCGATTAGAGCATCTTGAGGAATATAAGAAGACTGATCCTATTTCTGAAAACTTCCCATATGAGGTGATCCTTGCTATCGCCTCACTCCCGTGGTACGCTGACATTGTGAACTATCTTGTTACCAAGAAAGTTCCACAAGGTTGGCCTAGGAAGCGACTTGAGACCTTCCTTGCGAAGGCCAAGTTCTACCATTGGGAGGATCCCATCCTTTATCATGAAGGAGGGGATAGCGTCTGGTGTCGGTGCATTCCTCAGGAGGAGCACTATAGCATCCTCACATACTGTCACAAGCTTGAGGCAGGAGGACATCACTCTGGAAGGAGAACGGCATAGAAAGTGCTCTAATCCAGCCTATGGTAGCCTACCCTCTTCAAGGATTCTGATGAATTCATGAAGAGGTATGCTGACTGTCAGAGGGTGGGCACTTGTGGACAGCGTGATATGATGCCGATGTAGCTCATTCACTTCTGTGAGGTTGTTGACGCATGGGGCATCGATTTCAAGGGTCCATTCCGTAAGATTTGGGAATTTGAGTACGTTCTGTTGGCCGTTGATTATGTTAGTCGTTGGGTTGAGGCCATCCCTGCCCGAACCGCAGATGCTAAGACTGTTTATAAATTTTTGAGGAAGAATATCATTTCATGGTTCAAGGTGCCTAGAGTTTTGATATCTGACAGGGGGTCTCATTTCGTCAATGACAAGGTAAAAGCCCTTGCTAGTGAGTTTAACATTGACCATCGAGTAGCCACTTCATATCATCCTCAGACCAATGGTATTGCTGAAGCGTCGAACAGGGAGATCAAGACTATATTATAGAAGGTAGTCCACCCTGGCTGAAAGGATTGGTCACGGTTTTTGGACTCGGTCTTGTGGGCATATCGGACTTCCTTCAAGACTCCTTTGGGTACGTCTCCCTTTTGCCTCATTTATGGCAAAACCTACCATTTACTTGTTGAGATTAGGCATAAGTCACTTTGGGCTATCACAGACATATTAATGGATCCAGTGAGTGTAGGAGATCAGAGGAAGGCAGAATTGGCAGCCCTGGAGGAGCTTCAAGATTCAGCCTTTTCGAGCAGCCTACAATACAAGAAGAGAGTGGAGGAGTGGCATGATTCTCATATCAGCCACAAACAGTTTGAGCCAGATCGGAGAGTATGTTTGTTTCCATGAAAGTTGCAAAGCAAGTGGAAGGGATCAGACCTGGTCCGAAAGGTACATGACAATGGGAACATTGATATATCTGAAATGTCATCTGATTCTACCTTTCGTGTCAACAGGTAGCGGCTCAAACCATATCTAGATCATGAGCCACTGGTTGTTGATGTCGCCCCTATTCATTTTGTGTGTGATGTGGTCTCTGACTCACATCTATTGCATCTCATGCCTAATTATCACCGTCTTCAACCTTGTATAGATCCAGATGTCCATATCATACTATTCTTCAGTCCAACGCTCCATTTGCATCTTATGATTATGCAATACTTAGGGTGTACTTTACCCTAAGTATGGGGGGTGTTAGACTTTTGATTTCTCTTTTGATTCTTTTTATCTCTGTTTTGTTGCCTATACTTAGGGATATTTTATTCTAAGTATAGGGGAGGTAGACCATGTACAATTCTCCCACTCGGATTTCCCTTTATATATTGTCTGCTATATAGGGGGAAACACTGAGATCCTTTCATTCTATTCTTTGATTCATCATTGCAGTATAGCATTCCTTTTCACTTCCCTATACTAAGCACGAGTTATGTCTTCTTCATCGCTCTTGATCCACTCTGAGGACATCGTTCGAGCTAAGTATAAGGGTGTGTCATATATATTTCATATATACTGTAACCATAATTCGTACTTTGTGTGAGTGTGTTAATAAAAAAATGGCTAAAATCCTTTATCTAAAAACCATAAAAATTTAAAAAAAATTCTTGTACATAAAATTCTTTCTTGCACATACATAGCTATTTGTAAAAATTATTTTTGTACAAATGTTTGTAAAAATGTTTTGTGTAAAATGTTTGTAAATACTTTTCTATCAAAATTATGTATGTAGTACAAAATTTTTGTAAAATGTTTGAAAAACAAAAGTTTGCAAAAACCCTTGTGTAAATGTGTGTAAATAATTTGTAAAACTTATGCATTCATGCATTCATTCCTTCAAACATTTTTCAAAAATTTTGCACATTTTCAAAAATTTGCATAAAAAGATTTTTGTTTATACTTGTACAGTTTTTCTGAATCATAGTTGACATTTATACCAGCATGGAATTAAATTAGAAAATGGAGCTTGGTTAAGACCTTAATCCACCTAATTCTCATAGGAACCTTATAGGGCTTAGGGTTAAGACTTTTCAAGTCCATTAGTGACTTAATTCTTTGAGTCCATTAGGCTATGATCACATGTCATCTTGATGAGCCTAAGTAGAACACTTAACAATGCACACATGACTCTCACAGACAATGGCTTTACTTGCACCAGCACCTTACACATAGCTCTCTACAGATGAGGTGGTAAGGAGGCAGTCTTCTTTAGCTTGGGGTAACATACGAGGGTAGTACTTCTAGGCGGAACCTCTCCTCTTCTTTTAGTGAAGGAACTGCATCTCAACTTGGTCTAGCAGCATTGAGGTCTAAAGATAGGAGTTGTGGATTGCAATAATGCTTCAAAAGAGGGATAGTCTACTGGCTCAAGAGGAAAAACTCCTTATGTATATATGTTGCACCATGTAGATATGTTGTACATATGCACATCAAAAAATGCAAAAGAAAGAAAAACTCCTAAAAAATGGTGGGTCTGATAGAAAATGAAATACCCACCGGAGTATATATAGCCAAATAAAGCAAAGCTTATGTTACCCATTCTCATCTCATGAAGCTTGCAGCAGGGAGACTTAGCTACACTGGTTGGGCTCCCTAGGATACATGGCTACACTGGTCATGGTTCATTCTCTTCTTCCTCCTCTTCTTGAGTCGGTTGTACATGAACTTAGAAGGGAATACCCTGCTCCTCGAGGAAAGAGCTTCTAGACTAGGGCATTAGAGTTACCTTGTTGAGGGGGCTGTTACTTTTCCATTGCTGAGGTGGGGAGCTACATATCACTTACACAATACAAGAAAAGATTCATGGTCATTAGAGTTTGTGTATGTAGACTTGTTCTGATCTGGATTATTGAGGAGTCTTGACCATAGGTTGGAGGAACTTAGAGGCTGTTGAGCTTTAAACCTAAGTCCAAATAAGGTTCCGACAAACTAATAATCCAAAGGTCTAACTGAGCTCCATATTTCAATTTAATGAAGACAAGTTTAATAATCAATCTTGATTCTCCTTATTTTTCTTTTCCTTTTTCTTTTCATTCATCACTCTTTATTCTTTTATTTTATCTAATTATCTTGGCAAAGCATCATGTAAATAGATGTAAATACAATAACTTAGTAATAAGAATGCATGTATATCATAATTAGCATGTATTTGTGCAAAAATAAAAGAATAAAGAATAAAAAGAAAAAGAAGGAAATTTTTAGAATAAATACTGAGTGACCCAAATCCCAAGCGAAGGCCAAGCATTGGCCTGATCACCAAATAAAATAGGTAGAGAGAGATAGGGCTACTCCACCTTATATATGTATCATATGTGTACATAAATTAATTTTACCAAAATTAAAATAAAAATGTGTTTTTACTTCCTTGTATATATTTCTGAAAGTAAAATAAAAATCTGAAAAACAAATAAAAAATAGAATAAATTCTCTCTCTCTCTCTCACTTGTATATAATACACACACACACACACACACACACACACATATATATATATATATACATTCTTCCCTATTTATTTTATACTTGTAAATAAATAATAAAAATAAAAAATTATTTTATACTTTAAAACTTATGTTGTAAATAAATAGAATATAAAATTGGGGTATTTTTGTAAAAATAATAAAATAAAAATAGTTGTACAAAATACATAGGTATTTTAAACCTATATATACCATAATTTATTTTCATAAAAGTAAATAAAAATAACAGAAAAAAAATTTGAAAAATAAAAAACATTTTTCATTTTATATACTTTTTAATTTAAAATCATTTACTATTTTTAATTGAATTTATAAATATTTTTGTAAATTCTTTTTTCTGATTAGTCCATGGAGGAACGTTGACTCGGGTCAACCCCCTCTTCCAGGGCTTGACCCGACTGTTCTGCCGGACCCACTTCTCCCATTTATCTCGGTCGGATCATGCACATGTTTGCCCTGATTTTTCGCTCGCGCCTTCCCCATGGATCTAAGATCCTCGCGGATCCCTAGGGAAGTGCGGATCCTTCTCAGATTGCATGCCCTGGCCTGGTTTCTCCAGTTACCTGGGAGTTCTATAAATTGCTACATTCGCCTCCCCAGGTCCCTAGCTCACGCTGCACCCCTTCTTGATACCCTAGAATCCTTCCTCGTAGTGACTGCCATAGGAGGACACCTTTGGTGGCCGAGTTGGTGTAGTGTAGCTAAAGCTCACCCTTCATGGCCGGAGAACCGCCGCGAGAAGCCTCCTTCGCCCACCACAGCTTGGTCGAGGCCACAACCCCGCAATCCACTCCGCCTGGAACTTAGGATCGTGCTCAGACCCTCAGGTACCCCTCTAATCTTTCCTAGCTTCGTCGTTTATCAATCTTTCATATGTACGCCACCGTAGCTCTGACCAGATGATCGGAGTTTCGTCACCCTCACTTATCTGCTCTGATCAATCCACACGCTCGCCCTCCACCTTCCTACGCAAACCTGATCAACCTGAGCCTCGATCATCACGTCAAGATTAGAATTTGGGTCTCCCCTATCATCTTCGCCAAAGACCTACCCCTATTCGTCGTCGCTTCTTTAGTGTTTGTCCCTAATAACCTAGACCGAAGTTTGCCTCCAAGTCAGAGCAATCCCTTGCAGGTCTTGACGTGCACGGAGAGCCTTTAGTTCACCCTCGCCCATCCTTGCCGAAGCCGCTCCAGTTCCCTTAAGTCGTCTTGTAGATCAGACCGTTGGAGCGCCCATCCAAACCGGCCATTTGATGCAGAGTAGGCTCACGAGTTCACCGGTGCCTCCTTATCCTTCATCGGAGCCGAGGATCACATCCTTGGGTCCGGTGAAGTTCTCCCAGGCGCAGTTCTTCCAGACACCTTCGTCATCGTTGGATCAGCACCCCCTACCAGATTCCATCTCGTCCATTCGTCCATCTGTAGCTGTCAGACCGTTAGATATCAGATCTAACGATCCCGTACTAGCCACGTCCCCGACCAGCCGACACCGTTAGATCTGACATCTGACATGCCCAGAGCCGCACGATCGCGCCCCCATCAGCGACCGAGACTTGTCCCCCCCACGCGCTCATCACATGCCTTCGAGGTTATATTGCATCTTCTACCCCGTATTTATTTTGGTTTATGTTTTAGTTTGTAAAATAAAATATACAGTTGGACCATTTTGCATTTCACCCCTTATAGTTTCTTATATTTGTAGTTTAGTCCTTCCTATTTGGATCCACATGCCTTGTCACGTGACTAGTGGGTTATTTGCACACTTTGTCTCGAACTTTTCTTTTGTTAATGATTGAATAGATATTTTTCAAATTCGCAAATATACCCCTGTGAACGTGGATTTGGAGCATGTGCACTTTTTAGTAGATAAATTGCAGATTTAACCTTGCAATTTTATTGCATGTTATTGTTTGGTCCCAGAACTAAAACTATTTGAAATTAGGTTCCGGTGATCTGTGTGTCTTGTTTTGAATTAAATAAATAACAAACTTACTCCGAAAATTCCAAAATTTTGATACATAGCTCCTTCTACTTGTAGGACTTTTGGTAATTTTTTGGCGTGTTTTGTTTTTGTTTTATATTTTCTAAAATTCAAAAACCCTAAAATTGTCTCTATTTGTTTTAAAAATCAACTAAAAATATTAAAATACCTTCAAAAATTCTAAAAACATTCGTGATTGGTTATTTTGTGTTGTTTTAGTTTCTATGTGATTTTTGTTTAATTCCCATTTATAAAACCCCTAAAAATTGAAAAAGACTAAAAAGCTTATAAAAATTATTAAAAATTCATAAAAAAATAAAAAATGTGTTTTCACTTTCTGTAGGTAGATTTTATTTTATAGTTTCACATAAAATTATTGTTAGGATTTTAGAGGAATTTTAAATAATTTTAATTTGCCTTTATATCCAGGCTTTACAGTGCTTACTATTTTTTGCCTTCTTTTATTTTTAGAAAATTGAATAATCGCCATAAAACTCCTAGAAATACTTGAATATTTTAGAAACAAAAAATATTTTTATTTTGAATTTTTGAGTTATTTTGGCCCTTTAACTTTTGTCCATTTTCTTTATTCTTTTCTTATTAGAAAATCATAAAAAAATAAAATTAAAAGCCACTAAAATTCCTTTATTTTCTTGATTACCTGACTACTTCGTAGATTTTCATTTTGTGGTCCTTGTGTTCGACCCTGGTAGCCATAACAGTTTAAATAACTAGCAAGACCGCTTGCCCTATTTTTCATGATTGATTTCTTTAGTTGGTGGTCTGTTTTTTTTCCGTTGAGTCCGGTTCAAGTTGTTGAGGTCGCAACGACCTTTGATATCACTTAACCTTAGTCGCTCGGGTTGCTCATCATGGTCCTAGCAGATAACAAATGCTAAAAGCTCCGGGGCACATTATGCAAAAAAAAATCAACAAACACATGCACATCACGTGAACAACACTCACACGGCATAGATACAAATACTTAAAATATTTCATTCATTGAATAACAAGTAAAAAGCATAGGATAAATCATGCAATTACACCGCAATACACATGAGGCACCAAGGTTCTTATTGCAAAAGTTCACAACTACATATTGCACTTATTGGACTAAGACGAAATGGCATAAACGATAGGGGGAAAAGGGAAATTTATCCTTGCAGATATGTGGCGCACGCGTGATGAATCCCTGACATACAGTCTTGATGCGTTTCTGCAAAAGATCTGTCATTCGGGGTAGTGGCACAGTTGAGCGGTCAGATCTGACACTCAGGTCTGATCCAATGGTCTGCAAATGGAATCTGTCAGGCAGCGCATATGAGGAACCAGCCTTGATCGGATGACTAAGGATGGGGCACCCTTAGACGATCCAGATCAAGTCTAGAGCTTTGCCTCTAGGTTGGACGACAGGGGAATATGCAACTGAGGCTAGCTTCGCCCAAGCATGGAGGGCGATCCACAGCTCTAATGAAGGCGCCAAGGGGTCCAGCACAGTCATGAGGGCTCTCCGCTTTGACCAGGGGGCTCGAATGGAGAAGTGAATGGTCAGATGGTTTGGACGGTGGTGCTCCACCTGGAGCTGCTTTGCCTGAACGGTAAATGACTTTGATTGGGGACTCCTCCCGCACCTGAACCTGCAAGGATAATCACGGCTCGAAGACAAAACTTCGGCCAAAGTTTATTTTGGATGAAATGAAAGGAAGCAAAAGGGTGTGCTAAATGGCGTAGGCGTAAGTGAGGGAGGAGGTCTTTCCTAATATTGCTCTGGTGAGCAAGATTTAGGGTGGGCAGGATGCGTAGGGAGGATGATGGTGAGTCGGGAAGTCGATCAATGTGGGTGACTGTGTGAGATGGAGCTCCGAACGGCTGGTCAGAGTAGAGGAACTGATAGCGGGGTGAATGGGCTAAATAGACTGAAGGGGAGAAATGCGAAGGAAACCGAGGGTACCTGAAGGCTTTGAAGAACTCAGGAACTTCAAGCGATGAGGATGGATGGGTTATGGCATCGACTAGGATGTGGAAGGAGAAGGAGGCTTATCGTAGCGACATCCACCAGCCACGAGCTGAACTACGCTCAACAGACCACCAAACGAAACTCCAAAGGGCGCTCCAGACTCCTGACACTCAGCTGGCGGTGGCTAGGGAGCAAGAAAGTGGCGAGGAATGAGCTACTGAGCTCGGAGGAGGAGGTGAGTACTTATAGGCATGCCTTAGGGTCTAGAAAGATCGGAAGCTACTGTGAATCCCTGAGTAGATACGACTCATTCTAGGGATCCGCGAGGATCACTGATCTTAGGAGAAGATTCAGATAGTGAAATCAAGGCAAATGGTGGTTGGGTCCAACCAGAAAAAAATGGAGAAACGAGCTCTAGCGAACGGAAGTCGGGTCGACTTGGCTGAGGGAGAAGGTTGACCGGAGTCAACATTCTGATGTGGACCAATATGAAAATTCCAGGCTAAAAATTTAAAGAATAATGAATATAAAATAACAATTGATTTTAAAATAAAACATGAACAAAATGAAAAATGATTATTATTTTATAAATGATTTTTCTGTGATTTTTAATTATTTTTATGAAATCATATGTACAATGTATACAATATAGTATATTATACACATGTATAATATGCATATATTTTATATAGATATATTTTATTTTATTATTTTTATCAAAATAAGTTATATTTAATATTTTATTTATTTACAAAATAATTTGAGGAATATAAAATGATTTTTATTTGATTTTTACAATTTGAGTAAAGGTATTAAATAAATAGGTGATGAATCCACGATTCATCATCTTAATATCTTAATCTTAGAAAAATCCATGAGTAAAATCCCTTATAAATGTCAATAAAATCAATAAACTAACAAAATGACTCTTGTAAATAAAACACACTAATTATTGTATATTAGATTGTACAAAATATATTACACATAAAAAGCCGAAAAAAATAAAGGAGTTTTATACCTGTAAATTGCCTAAAACTTCATGCATTTTTAATAATTTCATTTCAACTCCTTTTTACCTAATTCTTTCTCTAACTTGTTTATAAAAATGTATATAAAAATACAAAAATACAAAACAAATTTCATCTCAAATAAATGCTCCTAGATCCCAAAGAGAAAAAGCCGTAAAGTCCAACTTCCAAGCTAAATTCCCGCTCCGTATGAACTCCAAATTCACCAAACTCACTTTTAAAGTTCAAGTTAGAAAATTATCTATCCAACGGAAGTGGTTTCATTAAAATCGGAGCTCATTTGCAAAAGTTGGGTTTTGGGACCTAGATGTACATTATATACCATGTATATATTCATTCTTTCTTTAATTTTTATTTTATCTTTCTTAATTACTAAAAACACAAAAAAATCATACTTATGTTGTACTTTAATTGTACTATTTTATTGTATTTTTCTGTTGTAAATATCTCTTATTAAAAAGACAAAAAAAATTACATATTAGAAAAGTAAAAAAATGTGTACATGTTGTTTGTCTTCCCTTGTAAATTCTCCACTATTTCTCTTCTCTTTTTATTTTATTGTATTTAAAGTAGCCAACTTTATTTATTTATCCATTTTATTATTTAATTTCCATTCTCTACAATAACCACCAATTCAACTCCATTATTCCACCATTTTTTCCAACTTCCCATTCAACTCCATTAATAAATCAACCTCCCATTCAACTCCACCACTTTAATAACCTCTCATTCCATTCTCTTTATATACCTCTCATTCTCCTCAATTTTGCCTTTGATCCATCTTTATGTGAGGAGAGCCTAGTTCCCTGAGTTGAATCGGTGACAGCGACGCAACCGCGGTCGAGCGACGACGGCCCTCTCTCCGGTGTGATCCGTTGATTTTTTGGCCAACATCGCAGCCGCAACCGCGCGCTGCTCGAGCTCATCGCTCGCCGGCGATTTGAGCGAAGACCGTGCTCACGTGAGCACTCCATAGGCGACCATCTCCATCGTAGGTAAATTTTCCCTTCATTTTAGTTCATTTGGTATTTTTGCAATTTTTTTAGCACATCATTTCCCCTCACAAAAATCCATCATTTGTTTATTTCATCTTCATTACCACTACCACCAACATTTTATATCATCTCCACATCACCGTTTTTTTTCCCTTTCTTTTTTTTTGTGTAAATATTCTCATTTAAAGAAAATTAAAAAAATAAACAAAAATTAAACAAAAAAAATAGGTTTTGATCACAGCAGAAAAAAAATTAAAAAAATCAAAAAAAAATCAACGGAAGGGGAACAGCAGCTCACAGCCGCCGCCCCCCCCCCATCCCCTTTTCTCCCCACCGCCGCCCGCCGGCGGCGCCACCGCCGCCGCCAGCCCAGCCACAGTGGGCCACCGCCGCGAGCGGCCCCTCCACCACTCAAGGCCGCCCTCCCAGCCACAGTGGGCCACCGCCGCAAGCGGCCCCTCCACCACTCCAGGCCGCCGCATCCACCGTGCGCAGCCCCACGGCCCAGCCAACCGCGTCCTCCCGCGCCGCCTCCGACCCCCTCCTCAGCCGCGACCACAGCGCCATATCCGCCCTCGCGCCGCGCCACCGCGGCCGCACCGCCCGCCGTCGGCCACTTCCCTCATTTGGGTTCTTCTCCTGCGAGCATGTTTGGAAGAAGGTGGTGTTTCTTTTCTTATTTTTTTTAATGTAAAAATTATGTTGTTTTTATTATAAGTTTAGAATATTGCAAAATGGTCCCTATACTAGTTTTTGTTGTAAATATTGTTTTCTGAAATTGCACAGATATCCCTGTATTCGCACTTTAATTTGGACATCATTTATGCATCATTTTGTGCAATAAAAAATGTTTATATGTTGAGAAACTTATCCTCTGTAATGTGAGTATTTATTTGTATTTTTATGGTAGTTGGGTAATTAATTAAAAATGGTTAACTGAAATTTTACATAGTTTACCCATTCTGTGTTCTTAAATTTATATCTCACACACAGTTGCTTTAAAAATTCCATAAAAAATATATGTGAAGCCTTGAAGAGTGATTAATTTACTGTCCAAATTTCAACCAAATTGGAGTTGTCTTGTGCCTGGAATAAATTATAGAGTGAATTTAGTGTTTGATTTTTAATTAAATCCACAAATATCCTTTTTACAAAATTTCAATTCTCCTGGATTGCAAATCTAGATATCTACTTGAGATAAATCACACTCTGATTAATTTGATAACGTGGATTTAATAGGAATTAATTACTCACTATCACTCTGTTTTCACTAAAAAATTCATAAAAAATTCATATTTTGTCAAAAAATTCTAAAAAAATTACTGTAGTCTCCTTGCATGATGTTTTAGTTCCAGTAAATTTTTCATAGTTTTTACTTACTGTTTGTTTGAGAAATTGTGAAAAAAACCCATAAAAAGTGTGCATTTTTAGTTGTTGCATTTTAAGTCCTAAAATTCCAAAAAAATGTGTTTTGTTTTCATCTCTGGATTAGTATTCTAGGAAAAATATAACTTGGCTAAATTGGATTAATTTCTCATTAAAATTAATTTGGCTAAGTTGTATGCTTTCTTAGGTGCTTAATTCACCTGCATTGGCATCCTATTTGCATTAAAAAAAATATAAAAAAAACGCATTGGAAATCTAGACCTTTATTTTTGAATTAGAACCCAAGTTGTTCCTTTGCCTCCCTGAGTTCGACCCCGGACTTGCCCGGGATATAAATTAAGCCGAGACACTCTTCACGGAGATCTTCTCCCCTAAGTTCAGATCATATATTTTGGGCTCTAAGGTGACAATATATACTGATCATACAGCCATTTGATACTTAATGGAAAAGAAGGACGCGAAGGCGCGTCTTCTTAGGTGGATTTTACTCCTCCAGGAATTTGATTTGGAGATAAAAGATAAACCTGGAGTGAAGAATGTTGTGGCTGATCACCTTTCTCGGATTGAACTTAAGGATTCTCCTGATCATGAGCGGATTAGAGAGACCTTCCCAGATGAGTCAATTTGTGTTATTGACTCCCTCCCGTGGTATGCCAACATGGTGAACTATCTTGTCTCCAAGCAGGTTCCCCATGGTTGGACTAGGAGCAGCATTGATCGACTGAAGTCGAATTCGAGGAGATACCACTGGGATGATCCTTTCCTTTTCTTCGAAGGACCGGATTGTATTTGGAGAAGGTGTATTCCTCAGGAGGAATACCAAAGTGTCCTCACATATTGTCATTCACTTGAGGCTGGAGGACACCATTCGGGAAAGAGAACCGCTCACAAAGTATTTCAATGTGGATTGTATTGGCCGACCTTGTTTAGAGATGCCATTGATTTTGTACGGTCGTGCCCGATCTGTCAAAGGATGGGAGGGACAGTTGGACAGAGAGATGAGATGCCAATGCAACCGATGATTATTTGTGATGTTTTTGATGCATGGGGCATAGATTTTATGGGTCCCTTTCCCAACAGCCAAGGACATGAGTACATTTTGTTGGCGGTTGATTATTTATCTAGGTGGGTGGAGGCTATCCCAACCCGAACCGCAGACAGCAAGACTGTCTGTAAGTTTGTGAGAGACCATATTATTGTTAGGTTCGGGGTGCCAAAAGTTTTGATATCTGATGGGGGTAGCCATTTTGTGAACCGAGATATGAGATCTTTAGCTAAGGACTATGGATTTGAGCATAGAGTTACTAGTCCTTACCACCCACAGTCCAACGGCATGGCAGAAGTTTCGAACATAGAGGTGAAGAGTATTTTACAGAAATTGGTTCGTCCTGATCGGAAGAACTGGTCTCAGCTTTTGGACCAAGTTCTGTGGGCCTATAGGACAGCCTACAAGACACCATTGGGTACTTCACCATTTAGAATGATCTATGGCAAGCCATGCCATTTGCCCGCAGAATTGATTCATAAATCCGAATGGGCAATTAAGAAGATTAATTGGAGTTGTCACCTAGGGAAACTTTGTCGAGACTTGAACTTGAACGAGCTCGTGGAAATCCGAAACAGGGCATATGACAACAGTTTGATTTATAAGGACAAAGTAAAGAGATGGCATGATCAGCACATTAGGTGCAAAGACTTTGTCCCTGGACAAAAGGTATGGTTGTTCAATGCCAGGTTGAAGATGTTCCATGGGAAGCTCAAATCTAAATGGACGGGTCCCTTTGTGGTTAAGAAAGTGCACGAGAATGGAAGTGTAGAGATAGCTGATCTCACAGATGGTGCACAATCTCATGTGGTGAATGGACAACTGTTGAAGCATTTTGTTGATTCCAAAGAGCAGTTAGTCCAAGTCGAGATCATCAACTTCATACAGAGTGAGCACAGAGCAGATACATCTTATTACTCTTCATGAAGATGCAGCATCAAGATTCAACATCTTAGAAGATTCCATCACTCTTGTACATATTCTCCCTTCTTTGTATATTCTCGACACGTCGGTTCTCACACTTACTCTTGTCCTATACTTAGGCTGACCAAAGCCTAAGTATAGGGGGGACCGATGCCCGCCATGTGTATTTACTCATCATTTCTCCTCTTGACCTCGTCTGCCCCATTTTTGCTCTTCTTCTACACTTAGGCTGTCCAAAGCCTAAGTATAGGGGGGGCGGATCGACTTCTATACTTTTTATTATTATTTTAGCTTTCCTACATTTAGTACGAGCTATGTCTTTTTGTCACCTAGTGCCATGAGGACATAGCACAAGCTAAGTATAGGGGGGCGTGTATATATTACATATATACTTTACCCATACCTCGTACTTTCACGTATTTTTGTATATAGTATACAATATTTATGGGGTGGGTAAAAAAAACAAAAAAAAAACAAAACAAAACAAAACAAAAGTAAAAAAAACTTTTTCCTAAAAAAACTCTTTTCCTTTATTTGCTTAAAAAAAACTTTTCAAAAAAAAAACAAAATTCCTCTTTTGCTAAAAAAAAACTTTTTCAAAAAAAAAGTCTTTTCTTATTCACCTATCTTTTTCAAAAAAAAACTAACTAATAAGTTGGTTTAATCCCTGACACAATTCACTTTCACACAAGACTAGTGATGTTCAAGAACACTTGGTTTATGAGGTCTTGAGATTTTGAGTTAACCAGCCTTAGTCATTAGGGTCCTTGACTTAATTATTCACATTTCCCTAGTTTGAAAGATGTGTGTGCTATATTGCATGCTTAGTCTCTACCTTAAGAATATGATCTGCACCTCACATACACGACTGCAGTTATGATGAGATGAGTTGAAATTTCACTTGAGGAACTGGGATGAGGGATTTGAGTTTGGACTTGATTTGATGATGCTCGAGGATGGGATAAAATCAATGAAGGCTTCATGAAACCTGAGTGTCAGCATCTTTAGCCAGTATGAGAACATGGTTCTTGTACTATCTCTTGATATTTACCTATGTGCCAGGGTGTGAAAAAATAAAAAAAATGTTGATCAGTGTGCGCCAACTCTTGGTAAAAGCAGTGGAGCTAGCCACAAATACTACAAAGCAATGAAATGTCAAAGAAAAGCTCTCATTCCACAAAGTCAATTATCAAAAGAGCTTCCACCAAAGGCGAGCGCTCCCAACCATTTCAAAGTGTCCACTTGGACCACCGCTATTAGGACCAGGAGTCGGGCTTGCACCAAAAAAGGGCTCTGCATCGTAAATGCTACAAGTCTGGGTGTAGAAGGTACGATAGGTACTCAAAAAAGGCACACCCCGGTGTACTCCCAGGAAAACAAATGCAGACGGCTCCAACTTCTCTTGACGGACACACTGATCAACACCAAAAAAAATGCGTTGCGTAATAAGGCACTTGAGAGGATCCTTGTTCCAATGAGAGGGAGAGAAGAAATGACACAATCCTATGCCCTCCATCAACTGGCCTTCCATCTACACTTTCAAGTCTGACAACTAAAGAGACGATGGATTGGATGCAAGAAATGTGATTTATTCCCTAGTGTTGAGGATCGGGTCCTTAGGAGAGTCTCTTGGACTGGAACCTTGGGTGACGTTGTGACTCTACTCTTGTAACTGCGGTCAACACTTAAAGTCATACCCCTTATATATACGTATACAAAGAGAGTCTGATGATTAGGGGAAATTGGGTACCTTTAGACTAGAGCTTGGTTCAGCTTAAAATTTTAGGATCTCTAAAACCGAGAGTTCTTGAACGGATCAAGTCTTGTATTCACATGCAAAGTCAGGGGTTAACCCAATTTATTCATTCTTTATTTGCTCGAGGACTAGCAAAGTTTAAGTATAGGGGGGTGATGAATCCACGATTCATCATCTTAATATCTTAATCTTAGAAAAATCCATGAGTAAAATCCCTTATAAATGTCAATAAAATCAATAAACTAACAAAATGACTCTTGTAAATAAAACACACTAATTATTGTATATTAGATTGTACAAAATATATTACACATAAAAAGCCGAAAAAAATAAAGGAGTTTTATACCTGTAAATTGCCTAAAACTTCATGTATTTTTAATAATTTCATTTCAACTCCTTTTTACCTAATTCTTTCTCTAACTTGTTTATAAAAATGTATATAAAAATACAAAAATACAAAACAAATTTCATCTCAAATAAATGCTCCTAGATCCCAAAGAGAAAAAGCCGTAAAGTCCAACTTCCAAGCTAAATTCCCGCTCCGTATGAACTCCAAATTCACCAAACTCACTTTTAAAGTTCAAGTTAGAAAATTATCTATCCAACGGAAGTGGTTTCATTAAAATCGGAGCTCATTTGCAAAAGTTGGGTTTTGGGACCTAGATGTACATTATATACCATGTATATATTCATTCTTTCTTTAATTTTTATTTTATCTTTCTTAATTACTAAAAACACAAAAAAATCATACTTATATTGTACTTTAATTGTACTATTTTATTGTATTTTTCTATTGTAAATATCTCTTATTAAAAAGACAAAAAAGATTACATATTAGAAAAGTAAAAAAATGTGTACATGTTTTTTGTCTTCCCTTGTAAATTCTCCACTATTTCTCTTCTCTTTTTATTTTATTGTATTTAAAGTAGCCAACTTTATTTATTTATCTATTTTATTATTTAATTTCCATTCTCTACAATAACCACCAATTCAACTCCATTATTCCACCATTTTTTCCAACTTCCCATTCAACTCCATTAATAAATCAACCTCCCATTCAACTCCACCACTTTAATAACCTCTCATTCCATTCTCTTTATATACCTCTCATTCTCCTCAATTTTGCCTTTGATCCATCTTTATGTGAGGAGAGCCTGGTTCCCTGAGTTGAATCGGTGACAGCGACGCAACCGCGGTCGAGCGACGACGGCCCTCTCTCCGGTGTGATCCGTTGGTTTTTTGGCCAACATCGCAGCCGCAACCGCGCGCTGCTCGAGCTCATCGCTCGCCGGCGATTTGAGCGAAGACCGTGCTCACGTGAGCACTCCATAGGCGACCATCTCCATCGTAGGTAAATTTTCCCTTCATTTTAGTTCATTTGGTATTTTTGCAATTTTTTTAGCACATCATTTCCCCTCACAAAAATCCATCATTTGTTTATTTCATCTTCATTACCACTACCACCAACATTTTATATCATCTCCACATCACCGTTTTTTTTCCCTTTCTTTTTTTTTGTGTAAATATTCTCATTTAAAGAAAATTAAAAAAAATTAAACAAAAATTAAACAAAAAAATAGGTTTTGATCACAGCAGAAAAAAAATTAAAAAAAAAATCAAAAAAAAAATCAACGGAAGGGGAACAGCAGCTCACAGCCGCCGCCCCACCCCCCATCCCCTTTTCTCCCCACCGCCGCCCGCCGGCGGCGCCACCGCCGCCGCCCGCCCAGCCACAGTGGGCCACCGCCGCGAGCGGCCCCTCCACCACTCAAGGCCGCCCTCCCAACCACAGTGGGCCACCGCCGCAAGCGGCCCCTCCACCACTCCAGGCCGCCGCATCCGCCGTGCGCAGCCCCACGGCCCAGCCAACCGCGTCCTCCCGCGCCGCCTCCGACCCCCTCCTCAGTCGCGACCACAGCGCCATATCTGCCCTCGCGCCGCGCCACCGCGGCCGCGCCGCCCGCCGCCGGCCACTTCCCTCATTTGGGTTCTTCTCCTGCGAGCATGTGAGGAAGAAGGTGGTGTTTCTTTTCTTATTTTTTTTAATGTAAAAATTATGTTGTTTTTATTATAAGTTTAGAATATTGCAAAATGGTCCCTGTACTAGTTTTTGTTGTAAATATTGTTTTCTGAAATTGCACAGATATCCATGTATTCGCACTTTAATTTGGACATCATTTATGCATCATTTTGTGCAATAAAAAATGTTTATATGTTGAGCAACTTATCCTCTGTAATGTGAGTATTTATTTGTATTTTTATGGTAGTTGGGTAATTAATTAAAAATGGTTAACTGAAATTTTACATAGTTTACCCATTCTGTGTTCTTAAATTTATATCTCACACACAGTTGCTTTAAAAATTCCATAAAAAATATATGTGAAGCCTTGAAGAGTGATTAATTTACTGTCCAAATTTCAACCAAATTGGAGTTGTCTTGTGCCTGGAATAAATTATAGAGTGAATTTAGTGTTTGATTTTTAATTAAATTTACAAATATCCTTTTTACAAAATTTCAATTCTCTTGGATTGTAAATCTAGATATCTACTTGAGATAAATCACACTCTGATTAATTTGATAACGTGGATTTAATAGGAATTAATTACTCACTATCACTCTGTTTTCACTAAAAAATTCATAAAAAATTCATATTTTGTCAAAAATTTCTAAAAAAAATACTGTAGTCTCCTTGCATGATGTTTTAGTTCCAGTAAATTTTTCATAGTTTTTACTTACTGTTTGTTTGAGAAATTGTGAAAAAACCCATAAAAAGTGTGCATTTTTAGTTGTTGCATTTTAAGTCCTAAAATTCCAAAAAAATGTGTTTTGTTTTCATCTCTGGATTAGTATTCTAGAAAAAATATAACTTGGCTAAATTGGATTAATTTCTCATTAAAATTAATTTGGCTAAGTTGTATGCTTTCTTAGGTGCTTAATTCACCTGCATTGGCATCCTATTTGCATTAAAAAAAATATAAAAAAAACGCATTGGAAATCTAGACCTTTATTTTTGAATTAGAACCCAAGTTGTTCCTTTGCCTCCCTGAGTTCGACCCCGGACTTGCCCGGGATATAAATTAAGCCGAGACACTCTTCACGGAGATCTTCTCTCGGTTCTGACCGAATCGCTAAGTACACGTGCTACAACGTGAACTAATTAAACACCGTATCTAGCGACTCGTCAATAGGTAATGTATAACGATATACAAACACGTGGCTTTTGTGCAATGAATTGTGAATTTTATTTTATTTTATGTTTTTTATTTTTATTTTATTATTAAGGATATGTACAAATGTTTCAAAATAATATGGTATTCATAAAATGTAAAATATATAAATATTTATTTGCATAGGTATTATCTACAATGTACCCTATCTCCCCCTACTTATATTTCTTGTCGATCAGGCCAATGTTTGACCTCTCGGGGTTTGGGTCACTCTGTATTTATTCTAAATACATTCTTCTTTTTCTTTTTTCTTTATTCTTTAATTTTTGTAAAATATATGTTAATTATGTAATATTAACAAAGTCATGCATAATGATAAGTTATTGTATTTACACCAATTTATAAATGTTTTTTGCTAAATATAAAGCTAAAATAAAAGAATAAAGAATGAGAATTGTATATTCATCAGTAGGGTTGGGCATCGGGCTGGGTCGGGTCAGGTTTGAGTTGGCCCAACCCAAGCCTATTTAAGTATATGGGCTAATGGGTCAGTTCTAGGCCCATTTTATTTTCAAATTCCAGGCCCAAGCCCAAACCCGGCTAAAAAAATTGGGCCGGGTTTGGGTCGGGTTCGGGTCGGGCCAGCCCAATTCAACACCTATGTATACTAATATCATGTGTTACGTTCTTCTTGCATTTGTCTGGTTGTTTCATATGCATGCATGTATGTTTAAGACTTTAAGTATTAATTCGTAATTCTGACATTAATTGTATGTTGGAAATAGAAATGTGGTAAAAAAGCTGACAACTTAAACCACCCTTCATTTCACCATTACATATTCTATTGTACATGCGGGCACTATGTTCCAATATAGATTGGTTACTTACAGTTGTACATGCTCTAACACTTGAGGACATGCATTCCATTCTTGCATATTAATGTAATAATCTTGCATATTTATGTAATAATGTACTTAATCTACACTAATGGATATGATTATTAATGGGTCTAAAATTTTATTGTACACTCGAAATAAGGATATGAAAGTTAGAACATGGTAGGATTAGTAATTTGGGATTGAGCCTTAGAATGGGTCGGGCTATCAAGCTTGCAGGTTCGGCCCTTCTCAAATTCGAACCCAACCCGATAATCAATATGGGCTCATTTTTGGGTCCATGTCCTACCCACTAAATTTCAGATTAAGATTTGAGTCAGGTTATGCGGGTCGGGTTACGGACCGGGTTGGGTCGACCTAGTCCAATGCTCAACCCTATATGTAGGGGAAGAACCATGGCCTTCCAACCCTACATTTTGGAAGAGAACTTTTCAACCAAAGACGTCCGCTCAAATGACTTAAGCCGTTTCTTTGGTAAAGGAAAACCTAAGTATTCCATTGGAAAGGCACCCAACTTCCAGCCCAGGATTTTTTTTATTCTTAATTTCTGAAGGAGATATATTTATTCCATAGAAAATTGATTTAGAATGATTTATGTAAGGACCAGAAAGACAGACATCTTTATGCTAGTGAAGACGCTCTTAAGGTCATCAATCTTGTATTCCAAAAAAGATGTGTAGATCATGAGCAAATTATATGTTGATAATCATAGTATCCATCCCTTTCTTGATAAACCCTCTACATTTTCTGTTATCGGCCAATTTTGCTAAGATTGCATCAAAAATCGATAGAGGGTGGATAAAAAGAAAGGGAGATAATGGATCACCTTGCGTAACCCCTCTTTCCAGGTGGAGGAAACGGACTGAATTTCCATTGATCTTGAAAGAGATGCCCGTAGTTTCCAATAATGTAGTGACCCATTTAATAAAGATATCCGAGTAATTTGTTACCTTAAGGGAACCAATGATAAAAGGCCATCATAATGTGTCAAAGGATTTTTGAAAATTGATTATGACGATAAGATCTTTAGTTCCATTTGATCCCATTCTTTGGTAATAGTGGATGTTACTACAAAAGCATCTCTCTGGCTGATTTCTCAGAAAATAACATTGAGAGAGAGGAAATGATTTTACAAGAAAAGGAGCACATCTTCTTGCAATCACTTTTGAGTTGACGCGAATTTGAAGATTGGTTAAACCGATTGGCCTATAATTTTCTATTTCTGCGGGGTCTCCTTTCTTAAAGATCATAGACATAATGGTATTATTTAGTTGTCAGAAATTCTCTCCTCTAAAGTATTCACTATGAAGATCAGCAACGAGGTCCTTGAAATCTTCTTTTAAGATAGGTCAACATTTTCTGATGAATTCAATAGTAAGACCATCTGGTCTAGGAGCTTTATTTTTAAAAAGATTGTTGTGTTTTTGATCACTGAAAGGGTGGAAGGTTTAGTGAAGATCAAGGGATCTTCTAGCTTCGTGACCAAAAATGAAGGAATGGCACCACAAGCTCTATTTGAATTTTCATGGTCCTCAGAGAACTTAGTGTAAAATTCAACGACCACCGATCTCATTTGCACAAGATCATAAACCAGGTCTCCATCTTTGTTTTTCAAGACAATTAAGTAGTTTTGAGATGCTTTTGCCAATTCTATGATTTTAAGAAATTTGGTATTTTCATTTCCCTCCTTGATATATCTTGATTTGGCTCTTTGTTCCCAAATCAAATGTTCATCTTTCCTCAATTGATCGAGTTTCAGATATAGGTCCACAAGGGTTTGCTGCATTGAGTTGTCCCCAGCCGTTAACATAGTCTCCAATCTCTTGATATCAGCTTCAATATATTTTTTTTCAATGTTTATGTTCGGGACCAACTCCTTCTGTTAAAGTTTAATATCCGATCGCAAATATTTAATTTTGGTGGCTCATTGATGGAATGGGTTACCGGACATAAAGGATTTAGACAAAACCTTTTACTATTGGATAAAATGAGTTTCTCTGAAGCCAAAAATATTCAGCCCTTAGGATGTGTTTGGTTCGTGGGTTATCCGAGGGAGGATAACCCATTTTTGTGTTTGTGTGTTTGGTTGGTGGGTTAAGGGTTGAGAGGGTTTGTGTGATGTGATTGTATTGAAATTTGAAAAAGTTGGTAGTTATTATGATATGATTGTATTGAAATTTGAAAAAATAGGTAGTTGTTATGATGTGATTGTATTGAAGTTTGGAATAGTGAGCAGAAGTTGAGTATTTTATGATTTTTAGATGATACGATGGTATAATATATAATTTTTTGATGGGAAGAGAGTGGACCCCACCAGTAAGTTAGGATTATGAGGTTTGGGGGGTAACCCGCCCAAATGGGGGGTGGGGGGGGGGGTAACCCCCCAACCGAACGGGTCCTAAAGATCCTATTTCGTCCATTAAAGGAGATACTCATTACTAGTAATGGATTGTGATCTGAATAGGTTTTTGGCAATCTTCTCACACTACATAGAGGGAAAGGTCCCTGAAGTTTTTATTTATCAAGATCCTCTCTAATACATACTAAGAAGAGTTATCCCTGGAGCCAGACCAAGTGAATGTTGTTCCCTTTTCTCTGAGGTCCCTTCGTATATCTTAACCTAAACATCTCAAGCATCTCTACAATGGGTTTCAGTACATCAATATATATACAGCCTGATTTTATTCTATAGTTCTCCTATCTCACAAGTATTTATATATGGGGTTCGAAAAGCATGCAAAGGTGCATCGTGTCATAAACATCTATTTATTTATTTATTTCAAAATGAAATATTGAGGAATTTAGATCACTATGTATCATCATGATGTCATTTCAAATTCAATTTAATTCGAGACTTATATCCTATTTGTTAAGACCATCAAATTTTAACAGTTTTATAATTGATGAAAAGGACCTCTTCTAGATGGACATGATAGGAATGTTTGAGTTACACGAAATTTGAAACACATATTTCGCTTATCATTTTAAGTAAATCTCTCATGGTTTCATTTCTGAAAAATAGAAAAAGGATATTTGTGATACCTATGCAAGTATGCACCTTGGTGCATACTTCCTAATTGCTTTATATATTTGGGATTTTTATCCGACAAACCCTATAATCTTTTCGAACTACCTCTACGACCTTTGAAACATCCTAATTCCTCTCCCGACCACGTAAACTTGCTAACCCTTACCCTACAGACCCTGTGGTTAACCTCGATTCATTTACCCGTTAAAATTAACCCGATTCCGTTATGTTCATTTATATTATACCCGATTTGTTTATCAAATTTACATTTAGTGCCACGCCATCATCCGAGAGGAGTTGATCCCCCCTGTGTCGCTCCCCCGCCAGCGCCAAGCTTTGAGCCTCGCCACTGCCGAGGAGCCTCGCGAACAGCTCCTCCATCCCTGCTCTCCCCTCCGGCTGCCGACGAGCTCCGTGCCCAGCTCCTTCCCTCATCCCCTGCTCGAATGGTCCGTATGAACCGAAGCTCCCCTCCCAGATTCCCATGTTCAAGCCCTCCCTGTCCCCCCCACCCCACCCCCCCCCCCCCCCACCCGCGCCGATGCACCATGCCCCCCTCCCCCGCATCGTTGCTCCCTGCACCGCCCCTTCCAAGCTCCCTGCTCACCCCACCCTAGCCCGCCCGGGTGATGGAGCCCCCCACGGATGCTGCTTCCCTACTCTGCCCCCGTCGGTCTACTTTTTTGAGTCAAAAAAAGGGGGAAACACGCGTTGGTGTCCGCCCCAGTATATTAATAAAAGGATCAAATCGACCAGGACTCGAGGAGAGTCCTAGCAAGGTGGACTACATTTTCAACATAGAACGTCTCTGCACGAAAAATTACACCATTTCTAGCAACCCATAAAGCCCATAAGCCAGCAATTGGCATTAATCTCTGCACGCGTTGGTGCCCGTCGGTCTACTTTGCAGGATTCTTTTCCTATTTTTTTTGTTTTGCTAATCCTGACCGTTCGATGGTAAATTGGTTAGGTTAACTCAAGACTATCTCAAATAATTGACTCAAATATAGTTAAAATTGACGACAGGGTTTGTTGGGTAAGACGGATCAAGTTTACAAGGTCGGGGAAGGAATTACGATGTTTCAAAGATCGTAGAGGTAATTGAAAAAGATTATAAGGTCTGCCGGGTAAATATCCTAATATATTTTAGTCTTCAAAGCATATTATTTGACTTTTCCACCTGTATATTATAGTTAACATCACTAAATAGAAGGAAGCTTGTGAAGGTGCACCATTCAGAATATGTGAGAGAGAGAGAGAGAGAAAGAGCAGGTCCTCTAATATATCCTCATAGGCCCCCCAAACAGTTAATAAACTTCTGCTCTCACTGAATATTTTTCAACGCAATGACGTGATAATATTCTTAAATGTTAATATCTGCTTGTTACACAAACTTATATGCATGCCCAAATGTCTCGAGAGAGACTGCTGACTCTTGAGATGCGAACTGTCGGTGAGGGTGACCGAAAACCCTAGATTATTGCGGGCATCATCAGTGAGAGAATCACGCAATCGTACTCTGCTTGGATCTATACATGAAAACTTCCAGGCATGGCTATATTTTAACAGAATCTGTATTCTGGGCTTCTTATTAAACCTATAATTTTCTTGTTGGAAATATGTGTGGGGACATAACAGTGGAATGTGCCGAGAAAGAGACCAAACTCCATGGATGGATACGTACGCCTGAAGAAGATGGATAAGGATTTAAGCGATTTGACTGGAATAGAATCTTAAGAATTATGTCTCAAATTTATGCACCACTGACCTATAATTAATCCGATGTAGGTACAGCACACATGGAGTATACACATACTTTAGGCAAGGATGATATGGTTTTATATGGCCTGGTCTTGTGTAAGATACAAGGTATTCCAAGTGGGTCTCTGGATATATACATTGACATTGTTGCGGGCCTTCGTATTCCAGTCTCTATAATGCATGTAAATTATTGTATCAAAACACTCTGACGATGGCTGGAGCCTACGAAACCCTTTGGCATGTTTGGAAACTGGGTTAGATTGGGTTGGAGTAACTTCCTGTGAATAGTAACTGTTTGGATGGTTAGGAGGCTGGAATGAGGAATGTGATGTTAAGTCACATTGATTTGTAATGAAATTCCAATTTAGGGATGCTGGGGGTAAACCAGGTTATTCCGAGGTAACCTGGTAACCAAACAAGCCCTTTTTTAGGCTGTTTCTTTGAGGGATAGGAGGTCATTAGTCCTCGTTTTCCTTAAAGTTTGCTATCCCTGTTAAGATGATCAATGTTTGGGCTCGTTTCAAGATGAGGGATATAATTGGCACCCATCGATCCCTCTATCGTACGATAACGTAACTAACTTATATTTGTTATCCTGTATTATCCAACCGAATGAAGACTACTAACTACCACTTATCTCTTCTCATCTCACAAAATCATATCCATGCAAATGAACGTTAACGAGGGATACAACAGCTTAATCAGTCCTTGTCTTATATCCTGCTACCGAATGACGCCTTCAGCAAAATCATGTCATATACTAGTAGAGCTCGCATTTTAGCTGAAATGTCGTTTTGAATCTAGACCTATATTGTTGTCGTGATAGCCATGAAAGATGCTTAAGCCCAGCCTTTGACTTTGTGATTGTGATCCTGAAACCTACAACAAAGTGCTGTTTATATATATTGTCTATTTGTAAATATAAAACGATGAATATCGTTTGTTGTTAAATTATTTCTTTTAACAACAACAAAGTGATGTTTATATATATTGTTTATATATATTGTCTAGGAATTAACGATGAAAGTCATTTTTTTTTTGCTATATATGTCATTAGAATCGTTCAATACAACACGCTTATCTATTGCTATTTTCAAAATTTGAGCTAGTCATCGCTTGTTGTAGTGATTGCAGCTTCATTTTGGTAATAGTTATCTTCCTCCCTTTTATCTTAACCGACTTCATTTAGCGAGCTTGGCCTATGAGTTTGCGAAGCTAAAATCGTCTTAAACTTCTTAGATCAGTAGAAAATCATTGCGTTTGCATTCCATTTGCTCTAGTATAGCCGTAAAAAAAGCAGGCCAATATAAAGCTTTAAAATTTGACATATACCTTCGAGATCATTTCCACAATGCTCAAGTTGGTCTAGCCATCACCACAACAGCTATTGTAGCGTTCTTTTAAATATATTGACAAATGAATACAATATTTATTGCTATATCATTATCGATAATCCATATAGCAATGCTTTTCTATTTCTATTTTTCAAAAATGTTAACTAAACATCGCTGAAATTTGAACTTTGGTTGCAACTCTTATGTTTGTGGAACTAAAAGCAATTCTTCTGATAATTAATTACATGTTCTCCCTTACGCTCCCCAAATTTTGGTTGTAATACTAACGTTTGGTTTGTGGAACTTAGAAAAAAACATTACAAGATCCAACAAAAGCCAAAATGAAAAATTATGATATTTCTCTAGAGGAATGAAAACTTAGGTAGTTGATAGAAGCGAGCAGATCCTCTGTTGTACAACAGAGAACTGCTGTCAAACCATGGCCCACCCAGCCGCTTGATCTTGATCGAGCAGTTCGCATGAATTCGGTGTTTCTGTGAGCCCTTACCATGGACATTCATTCGAACTGCTCGATCAAGATCGAGCGGCTCGGATTGCCCACGGTTTTATAGCACTCCTCTGCTGTACAACAGAGGATTTGCTCTCTTGATAGATAACCTACCCCGAAAAAGTTGTAAGGACATTATAAAGCAACTACCGATTACATGAGATTGCTTATATTAAAAATATTTTTTATTGGAAAAAGGGTAAACCGTCGAGAAGATAGTTAACAACAACAACATTTTCTACCTAGAACCTCTACATTAAGTTTCCAAAAGAAAACATCACTTATGAAATTGTTAGAGCAATAATAAAGAAAGTTCGCATTTTCTATTTAACTCGAGACCATAATTAACATCTGACCTAATGTATGCCCATAATATACGACGTTAATAGTGCTGGAGGTTTCAATAGAAGATATTAAAATCTGTAGAGTAAATTACAGAGATTTCCTGAAAGATGCACCCCATTTCAATGTCATATCTGGACTTAAAAAGTTAACAATGCAGTACACGGACTTTAAGATTGTCTCAATGTGATCCTTGACTGGTGAAATTTGATATTAGAGAAACAAAATGATCAACTAAATTTCAACGGTCAAGAACCACATTGAGAAAAATCTTAAAGTTTGGCTACCACATTGTTACCTTTCAAAGTTTAAGTATGACATTGAAATTATGTGTATAATTCAGAGATTTGTGTAACTTACTCAAATCTCTAAGGGTGCGTTCGTTTGGGGGGTTACCCCCAGTTTGGATGGGTAACCCCTCAAAACCCACATTTTTAACCCACTAATGGAGACCACTCCCTTCCCATCAAAAAAATTATATATTATACCATCATATCATCTAAAAATCATAAAATACTCAACTTCTACTCACTATTCCAAACTTCAATACAATTACATCACAACAACCACACACTTTTTCAAATTTCAATACAATCATATCATAATAATTAACAACTTTTTTAAATTCCAATACAGTCACATCACACAAACCTTCTCAACCCTTAACCCACCAACCAAACACACAAACACAAAACCGGATTATCCATCCCTAGATAACCCACGAACCAAACGCACCCTAAGATCATAGGAGATGGACCAATATTTGATAAAAGCAAACTAATCAAAAGCATGGCCGGAAATTTAAGGAGAAAAATATCACATAAAAGCAATGATAAGACAACAACTGCAAAAATGAAGTTGTTTCAAGCTTAATTAATGGCTAACCTATGATTTAATACAGATATAGATAAGATAGAAGAATGAAACACTGAAAGTCTTATGGCCCAAATATTCTTAAATGTCGTTTATCTAATCACACGTCTATGATGATTGGGAAAGAAAAAGGCATCTAGTAGTTATATGTCATGTCCAATAATATAACACATTCAATTCAAACAATGCGATTAAGCATCGGCATCAATCGCATTTAATTCCAACTATAAAAAAAGGGCATTAGGGTTACGTCATATTCAGCATGGGACGGCAGACGAGTGATGAGATACCTGTGAACACTTTCTTAGAAATAGCACTTTGATTGATATGTGCGTGTATCACATCATTGACATCAATAAATCTAAGTGGCATAATTTGGTACCTTACCTTCGTATTCAAGTCCTAATATATAAGTGGACCTAATGGACATTATCATGATTATAAAATAATTAAGCTATACGTCTAATAACGTATATATAATCGATGCATCGCTAAATATGTCGCTAAATATATAGTGACGATATTATTCATTATGATTTTTTATACTTGAAATTAGCAATGCATATCATATCCGCCGTTATATCATTAACGATGGCACATATAACAACATTTATTTATTGTCGTTTTTCAATTTTTAACTAATTGTTACTTAATTTTAAATTGATAAATTAGCAACGATTAGACAAATATTCTGAAAAATAGCAATGGATAAACATCACTATATAAACACTCGTTAATGATTTAACACATATATGATATTTGCTGCTGATTTCAAGTATAAAATATTATTTCACAACAAATAATATTGTCATTATATATCTAACAACGACGGATTCAGTGACGGATTGCAAAAAAAACATCAATATAGTCCAATTTTGTTGTAGCGAGGAATAAAAAACTGTGATATGTTGTATGTACAGTGTCTACATGCGAGCATGTATGTGTAGTAGGTTTCTTAATTTCACTACAATAGCCTACTTCATACAAAAAATTGTAGTTTAGTGAGTTTATAACATGATTTTAAACATGTTATATATCTATTGAAGATTTAAGAGTAAATTGCACAAAAGTCCCTAACATGATTTCAATGTCGTACCTGAATTTTAAAAGGTAAAAATGCACTACATAACCTTTAAGATTTGTCTCAATAAGGTCCTTGGTTAATAAAATTTAGTTGATCGTTTGTTCTTTTTAACCTTCACACAATAGTCAAGGATCATATAGAGAAAAATATTAAAGATCATGTATCACATTGTTACCTTTTAAAGTACAGATATCGAAATCAAGTGTATAGTTCAGGGATATTTGTGTAATTTACTCAAGATATAATGCGATCATTTTATTTTGAATCATGTTATTATTATAGGCGTTCCTTTATCATGTTATTCTTTAGAGGATAATGTAATTTTTGAACGGCATAATATATATAATTGTAATAAGTTTGGAGCATGCTATTTCTCTATTTTTCCATGTTAATTCCTCATTTCCTGAATTTATTTATTCCATGCTATTTTACCGTATCTCCCATGCTATATTCCCAATATCGTTCCTAGTAAGATATAACAATATATGATCCATTGTGAATTTCAAAATATAAGATAAATCTGCATCGAATAATACTAAATGTTGTAACATACCGATATGTTAAGATAGACATATCTCGCTAGAAGTCCATTGTATTGTCGTGACAATCCTAACATTTATCTCTACACACCACATCTGAAACCACACATATTCTCAGAGAATTGGATAAAGTTGTCGACCTCTACAATCCATGCAATTGGAAAGGTCCCTCAAGGAATATACAAATGACGCAGTATGATAGTTACATGGAATAGAATCCCATCATATACATGGGCTCATATTGGCCTTGATTAGAATATTAAGGAAAAAACATATAATTAAATAATAATAATAAATGGGTTTGTTCCCTTCGCTCTGACCCCTGTGAACATTTTCAATGCGTGCATTGGTTGGGAGGGAAAAAGATTCACTGGCACACAACCCACACAACCTGTAAAGGTCAACCCTGCAAATTCTTTATCCTTTATGGCCATGCGTGATCCCTGTGAATGCGGATCTATGCACCCAAGAGGGGATGTCTGTCCCACATTCCCAACCATACATCACATGCATCCCATGCACATGTGTCACTCGACATGCCATGTCCTTCCTCCCATGCAGCCATCCGTATCCATAATCATGCACATTAGCCATCCGCATCCATATCATGCACATCTTCCACTTGCATGCGTGGAGACATAGCTTGACGTTACAAAGTGTATCGAGAACTAAGTATATATTTAGTAAGCGAATATTAGAGTTGCAATAATTACGTAATAATTCATGTTCATGGGAAGAACAACCCATCTGTATTTGGATGAGGTATGACGAAGACGAACCATCGATTCAGTATATGGCTGCTTGTCGATATTCCATTTCTGGCTTTTGTTATATTCTAACTTATTTGGGCGTCATGATATTAGATGATTGGATATGTTAATCAAAAATATTAATGACGACGTCTGGGATAGGTATACACATCCAAATCTATTTTATCCTTATGTCTAGAATATGGGGCAGCCTCTTCTTATACTTGACAATCGCTTCTATCTATTGACGATTTTTGTCAAACTATAATTATACAAAATCAATAAATTGACGGTGCCAACCACATCTTCCACATCAGTTTTCTACTTTTTTTTTCTTGAGCGACTCAAGGCGTGTATGGTTCGCCATTTGGATTGACAATCGTAATGTCGTTTCTGCTGCTATTTAAACTGACGGTCCATTAATTAATTCAAGAAGCCTGATTACTCAGATATTGAAGCATATGGACAATCCAAACACCAAAACAAACGAAGCCGACAAAAATTGTTCACTCAATTTCACAGCGACCCCAATAACGCTGTTATAAAGGTTCAGTCACTGTACTACAATCAGGAATTATATAGAATATCCATGTTATGAAAGTATTATCAGAGACGAGGAGAAGCCCTAAAATAGTCACTATACTCCTGCAAAGCAAATATATCATATACAAGTTTTCTTGCCTAAGAAAATTTGCATTATCATGTCAAAAATTGAATCCAACCTGAAAGTTTGCACCATATAAATATTTAAACCATACGGCCAGGTTTACCCTTGTTCTCATCCTGGGTGGCTCCACCCCACAAACCGCCAACCCTCCTGTTTGGTTGCTGGATTGGACTGGGTTGGGTTGGGCTGGGTTGGGGTGGGTGAATAGTAATCTGTGAGGAGAAAGTACCCTTGTGAATAGTAACCAGGGTTGTGCCAACCCAGTCCAACCCAGCAACCAAACAGGTTGGGGTTAGTTTGGTTGCAGGGTTGGGCAGGGTTGGGTTGGCCTAACCCGGAGTACCCCTCCTTCCAACCCTCCCAATCCTCCTCACAGTTTACTATTTACAGGGGTACCCCAACCCAACCCAACCCTGCAACCAAACGAACCCTTGAAGCAACAAAGGATGGAGTGCGCCCTCAGTGCCCCCTTCCCCTTCCACCCATCATTCTCTTCTTTCATGGTTTCATACAACCAAGAGCAAAATGTCACCAGCCACCTCAACCTATATACTACCCTTTGTTATAATCTAAGGGAAGTAGAATATCTAAGTTATCCCTTCATCTGCACCATAGACAATCATACAAGAATAAAAGGATAACCTCCTACCCCTAAACATCCACCTACCTTAGAGGACATCCATGGACTGGAGCAAATGTATTCACAAGGGCAAGTGATACCTTCAAAGGATCCCTTAAGACAACCTCCATTGCATCCTCAGCATACAGCTATTGCATGCGTAGAGCACATAAGCAAGTAGATTTTACTTAATTAGTTCAATCTGATAATGCACACAGCACACTATATTAAGAAACCCAGCAGATAGAATAAAAGAGAACCCGGGTCATGGCCCTGTGATCAACTTACTGAACTGAACTCTTTGAATAGCTTGAAATGCACAAATTTAGATCGCATAAAATCATGCGTCTCCATATTTCACGGGAAACATGCACAAGAAGATGAGTGAGCAATAAAGTAGAGAATATGTTTCCAACTCATCACAAGATCAAACATCTAATTCTCTACAGTTTCACATCAGAATTTTTGGGATGTATACCTCTTTTATTCTACGTATGTACTGAATTGCACATCATAACTTTTAACATATCACGTAGCAGCATATAAACTAAAAGCTTCGCACTGGATAGATAAGCAAAGACTAACACAATTGAAGACTATCAACCTAAGAGAGAACATAAATCAAAATCGGGCAGTCTGTTCAATGTCAGACCTCAAGTTTGCTCGGGAAAGACGACGTGCACAGGCAGACAGGCATTTGAGAAGCCAAACTGGCTAGTCAATATCATTGTGAGATCAAAAAAACCTCAGGATGTGAGATTAAAAAAACCTCAGGATGTGATGGAGAAATGAACAGTAAGGGAGGAGCAAGAAACTTGCTTGAATACAGAATAAGTTGTTAGATACTGGCCTGATTGATAAAAAGAAATAAGATATGAAGAGAAATTGATTTATATGTCTGACATTCCACCACCATGCTCTATGATGGAGAAGAGAAATTGAACTGTATGCCTGTCTTTCCACGATCATGCTCTAACTGTTTGAGGATGTGACAGTAGTTGATCTGAAAAAAAAATGATATCATTATTGGGACAACTTGCAGTAGGTGATAAACTAGGAGTTCAAATACATGTAAAAAGTGACTAACCTCCATCCGGAAGAGCTTTGTGGGAATGACAATGCCGAGGCCCACAGAACTTCTGAATGACGTTAAAAAATCTCTCAGAGAGAAGTTCTTATATTCATTTTCAGTTAACTTCGTCAGATTGCCTGCAGATACAAATGTGTGGCCATGTATTCCAGACTCCCTGAGAATCTTTATTGGTAGGTCAAACGAGAGATCAGCAAAAGCGGTGATAGCCAGATCTCCTCCGAGGACATCCCTACCAGGAGAGTTCAAATCATCTTCATTAGATTTACTTGGAGATTGCCTGCGCAAGTCGGTTGGACCTAGTCCTCTGGTTTTGAACCCTAACAATGAGAATGGCCCTCCATAGGCACCAACCAGAGAGGACTGACCACCCATATGGAAGCGGTCAGAAACAGGTGATGCAGATCTCATGAACTCTTTACCCAACGGGAGAATGACACCAGCTGCTATGCCGAAATTGAGTGCAGAATTATAAAAACCCAAAGGAAGAGCAGCTCGAAGATCAAATTCCTGTTTGAAGTTGCAGCAAGACAGAAAACTCACATCTAAACAACCAAAATAAAATCATAGAACAAGGAACAGAAGCCAGAGAAAACTAGTTTTCCTCACAGCAATGGATAGAACTTTTGGTTCACCAACAAAAGGAAATAAACAATGAACACCATTCCATGTAAAAACAAACTGTACGTCTAAAGAAGAAATAGCGTGGCAGGCTTCAGACTCTCTTTTTACCAGTGCTGGGGAGATCCATCAATTTTCAGAACATCATCATGATGGATGCAGTTAAGTATGTCGTTTGAAGACATTTGATATTAGCATGCATTATTCCAGATTAATGCATTTATAGTGATAGAAGAATGATAGTTTGGGGAATGAAATTATATAATTAAAAAGTTACGTGCACCAGTTCGGTACACAAAAATTCAAAGCAAATTCGAAAAATAAGCCCATATCCTGGGTCCCATTTGCTGATTTGCACTTTAAGCTGGAGTGCAAGTCAACTATGCAAACTTGAAGACTTCTCTGTGGAAACGGATCTAATGCCCAACAGTATCCATTCGATTCCCATTATCCACACTGCAACAGGCAACATTTGATACAAACTAAAGCCAACTGTAATAATATCTTATCTTGTGAATGTATGGCGAAGCCTTCTCCCACTGTATTGTGAATGCATATCCATTTAACGATGGAGACTGCTGCACAGAGGTGTGAGCTAGGAGTTGGGACTAATTAATTAGGCAGCGAAGCGCTTTCCCATTCTCAGTGGCAAATTATCCTCATTTCATGTTCAATCAACCAAATCATTGACTGGAATATTCAAACTACCAACCTCATGGAAGAACAAGTTTCATTCATGGTAATATGAGAGGCCTTCCAACTTTCTCAAATCACGCAAATATTCGGGCATAAGCAGTGTTTTTAAAACCACACCAGACCGTGGACCGGCCAGGTTAATTTGTTTATACCAGTTCGGTCCAAAAGTTTGATTTTCGATCTAAAGTCTGATTTAATAACATTTTTCAACCCGATTTAACCAGGTTCAACTGAAATTGATTGCAAGTAATTTGGAATTTATTCAAAATAAATGACAGGTCGGGAGTTGAACCCATGACCTGCAATAACCCACGGCAAACCTCTAACAAACTACTCGACCACAAGTTCTACTATTAAATGGATTTGAAGCATAACTTAAACTATCTCATTCTATAGAGTATATTGTTTAAATATCATCTATATTTATATGTATAACATTTGATGTTGCATACTAAAAAAATATTTTACATATATATATATAAGATATATACATTAGATGTGTAATTTATATCTATTTCAACTATATTCAAGTATGTATTTTGTACATGTTTTGATTGATTCCGGTTCGGTTAGCCGGTTCAACAATTTCTTTCCCACCGGTTAAGTTAAATCCAAATTGTTCGAATTATAGGGATATCAAATCGATGAGTCATACTACAAAAATATGAGAATGTTTGATCGAAAGAAGATTGACGCAAGTTTTCATTGTAAAAGAAAACTAATTCGGCTTCACGCCAGATCGCTCAACCAATGGAGATTTATAGAGCTAAAAGGAAGAACCCCAATATGATTTTTATTGATTTGGAGACAGATTATGATTTTGTCCCATGGGAGATATTGTGGAGAGTTTTCAAGAAGAGACAAGTACATGTCATATACATTAACCTCATAAAGGATGTGTATGATAGGGTTTCATCTTGCGTAAGGATCCAGTCTTGGAAGACTGACTATTTTGACATCAACATTGGTCGGCATCAAGGTTCGGCTTTGAGTCCATTCCTTTTTATTTTGATTATGGACGAGTTGACTAGTCACGTTCAGGGTGAGATACCATGGTGTATGTTATTCGTTGACGATATTGTGTTGATTGATGAGACTAGAAATGGAGTAAATGAGAAGCTTGAGGTTTGAAGTCAGATTCAGGATGAGATACCTTGGTGTATGTTATTCACTGATGATATTGCGTTGATTGATGAGACTAGAGATGGAGTAAATAAGAAACTTTGTGGTTTGGAGACATGTAAATAGAGAATAAAGGATTTCGTATAAGCAAGGCTAAGACTGAATATATGGAGTGCACTTTTGATGGAAACAATGGTAAATGAATCGATGTGAAGATTGGTGACGATAACATTCAGAAGAAATATTCTTTTAGATACTTGGGATCTATTTTGCAACGTGATGGGAAATTGATGGAGATGTTACTAAATGCAGGTTGGCTAAAGTGGAGAGGAACTTCTACTATTCTATGTGATAAGAAAATCCCGATAAAAATCAAAGGAATGTATTACAAAGCAACCATGAGACCCGCTATGCTCTATGGATCTGAATGTTGGCCTGTGAACCAGACATGTGCAGAGAATGTCAATTGTAGAAATAAAAATGCTGAGGTGGAAGTGTAGACATAAAAATGTCCATTCCTTTTTACTTTGATTACGGACGAGTTGACTAGTTACATTCAAGATGAGATACCTTGGTGTATGTTATTCATTGATGATATTGTGTCGAGTGATGAGACTAGAGATGGAGTAAATGAGAAGCTTGAGGTTTGGAGTCAGATTCAGGATAAGATACCGTGATGTATGTTATTTACTGATGATATTGTGTTGATTGATGAGATTAGACATGGAGTAAATGAGAAGCTTGAGGTTTGGAGACATGTAATAGAGGCTAAAGGATTTCGTATAAGGCTAAGACTGAATACATGGAGTGCACTCAGAGGAATGATGCAATTAGAGGGAAAGTAGGTGTAGCTCCGATCGAGGATAAAATGCGATAAAATCGCTTAAGGTGGTTTGGCCATTTGTAAAGGAGGCCGGATGTTGCACCAGTTAGGAGATGTGAGTGTTGGGAATTTGAGCTAGCTAAGAGGGCGAGGAAGGCCCAAGTTATTGGAAGAGACTATCCGAAGGGATCTTAGTTTTTTGGATCTAAGCCCTAAAATAACCCAAGAGAGATCTGAATGGAGGCAAAGAATCTATATAGTTGTTCATACTTAATGTGGGAAAAGGCTTTGTTGTTGTTCTTCTATGACATCAACATCCCCGATTGAACTACGTTTATTCCATAGTTCAACCCAAATCTGACCTTTTCAGTAAGGTTTCTGGTTCGATTTCAAAAACATGAGGCATAAGGCGCAACCACGCATGGGAGCTTATTATTATTTTTGCATTTTAAATTAAAAAAATGAACTCGAAAAGATGGGTGAATGAACATAGTCACTAGCACCTAGGCTAGAACGTGGGTTTAAGATTGGTCATAAAGATCTTGTCTGCGGGAAAGTCGCGGCATCGTTCTCAAAGCGCTTGCTTGTGGTGAAGATGTGGCATCCATTTCCACTTCTTACACAGTAAAGTAATCATATGATCAAGGTTGCAGAAGTCGGTAGTCGATACTCGATCGACAGGGTCATTACTAAGGATTAATCGGCAGTCGCGAGACTAATCGGATTTAACCAGGAATTAGTCGATTTTGATTTTTTTAATTATTTTCAATATATAAATCAAATTTTAATACATATACTCTCATATATATATGCATAGATTTAGCAATTTTCATACTAATTAACATAACCCTAAAAAAATATATGTACAATTAAACTCTCCAACAATAACAACAACGACAAAATGATAATGAACATGTAATAATAGATAACAATTAACAGGTAAAACACCCCAAAAAATATGTTAATACGAACAATTGTACATTTCCATAGGTTATATCATAACATTTGCAACTTAACCTAAAAGCTAAAAAAAGATTGATGAGAACTGCATATATATGACAAAATCCTAACACTCCAACAAGAACAAATATCCTAACATTTACAACTTATAGCCTAACAATCAACAGGTAACCCAACAGTTGCAATGGAAAGCTACGAACAGTAGAACACTTGTGAATATTATTTCATACTCATCCAAAATGAGTGTTCACATAAATGAAGATTATAATGATACATACAGTAACAATAGATGATAATGGAGAGTAATAAAATGGAAACTATAAAAAATTGGAGAGCAAAAAAACCCTAATGGGTACCTTGATCCTTTAACTTGGCGGAAGGATGGGGAGTTGGGAGGGAGAGGAGAGCATCGGTAGAGGGCCAACACACGGAGGAGTCGCCACAATGTCACCGACGAGGCATAGGAGGGGGCAGCGATGACCTTTGAGGGCGATGGGAAGGTTTTTCAATAGGGGCAGAGGGGCTCGAAGGAGTTTCATGTATGATTGGTTTAGGAGAATTTGGGGTTACTGGAGCACAGTAACCCTTAAACCAAAAAATTCGGGCTTAAGGATACTTTTGGATCTACAATCCCTATGTAAAAGGTGGAAGCTTACTCGGCCGACTAATCGGGTCCACCTGACTAACGACCGATTTGGCATGGTTGAGTCGGTACCCTACCCGACCGGACTAATCGGACTGACTAAACGAGTTAGTCAACCTATTTTTACAAGAATGCATATGATGCATGGACTTTCTAAGTCGCCTTCCTTTTTACACAAGTGGCGAAATGAATACCTTAAACTTTAGCCACCTCCAGGAGAAAACTTGTAAAATTGAAAACTTGGATCCATATCCAATATTCTTAAACGTTGTTATTTCAGTATTTCAACTATTTTATCTTCCAATGGTGGATTTGGTCCGTCTCACCATCACTAGAAAATATATCATGCATATAAAAAAATGATTAGTTTACAATATTTGCTCTTAAAACAATATAAAAAATTTATTCACTGGGGCATGAGTGAACTTTTTATTGGTCATCTTTGTTACACTTTAATAAAGGCTAAATTTCAATATGACTTGAAGAGTAAAGGAAGAGGTCATTTCTTTCTTCCTTTAAGGTTGCAATAATTTACACTCATTATTCCGTAAGATAGTTGATTATCTAAAAAATACTGAAATAATTAGTCAAAACAAATAAAATAAAATCATACAACAAAACATATCCCTAAATTTCAGCATAATATCGATCTCTCATTCTCTCCGACATCAAAACCCTTGATGCTTTCCTTTTATAGGATTTATCTGTTATGTCAGTGAAAGTCTTCAGGGTGAGGTTACGCTCAATGCATATTATATGGGAGGTTTGGTTAACCCAGGATTAACAGTTAGGCAAGCACTAACATGCCCCTACTGCTCATATCATTACTACTGACAACCAAGGTTGCAAAAATCGTTAATCGGTTGGGTCAGTGACTAAGGATTAATCGGCAATCGGTGAGTAATCGGATTTAGTCGAGTTTTAATCGAAGTTGAATTTAATAAATATATAAATCATTTTTTCGTATATTCTTATATATTTAGATAGATTTGTACATTTATATTATCATAATGAAAGAAAAGAAGTAATTGAATTTAAATAAAACAGTAAGCATATTAGAATAAGTTTACTTACAAAAAAGCAAAAAATAAATAAATAAATTATGATATCTCCAAGCAAAAATCCATCGACTAATCGGTCTCTAATTGGAATTAGTCAATACTCGATCGGCCAACCCGTCGACTAGACTAGTCAGACCTACTAGTCGGGCCAGTCAGGAGACTTTGATAATTGTTTTGACAATTATGGACTTTTCTATTGGACCACAAGGGGTAGATCCATGAGTTCGAGTCCTTACCATTACTATTTATTTTACTAGTTTTAATAACCACTTGAATCATGAATATCCCTACGACTCTAATTTCATAGTATATCTTTTAACTAACAGATCAAATAAAAGAACTTTGAATATTGAATGGTTTACTTTACCTTTATTTTGATACGGTACATAAAATAATTACCTATTCTTTTTCCATGTCCCTAAATTTATTTCTGTTAGTTATATGCTAAAAAATATTAAATTATGGTATGGAAATGAAAGCCTCTTTGAAGGACAGATGCAGCATTTGAGTATGTTGTCTCCTGATAATTCTGCACCATCTAAGAATATTTATTATTGCGTTGTAACTGTTGTTGCATCTCACTCATATTATTGCTCGGTCTGTCAAGAAAGGTTCTAGTGATAATTAATTGGATGATACATGGACCTTTACCCATCTTTATCGAAAGAAGGCCTCCTTAAATAGTTATGGTCGGTGTCTCTAGACTAGACAATATAGGCTGGTAATGACAAACTATCCCTGTTGAACGGAGAGGAAAGGTTACCCTTACCCCAGTAATAGTATCAGACTCATTGGCATTTTCTTTCTTTGTAAATTCCCCGTAAGCATGATGCATGTAAGTCGGATTTGCGGAAGCTCAGCTGTCGAGCTACTTTTGATGTTGACTCATTATTTTTCAAGATATCTTGAAAGGGAGAACGATTGGTGCAGGTGTGAAGAAAGGGGTGCCCATTTAGTTTAGTCCATGCTTGCTCCGGTATTCAATCTTCTCCTTTTTAGGTGCCTTATAACACTAGCACTTAGGATGCCCTCTCTAGGGAAACTTCCTCGAGTCCTTCCTTAGCTCCGTCCCACTATTCAACTAGAGTGTGAGGCTTGTCATTATTATCTTGTTCTTGTTGGTGACTATTTTAGTGCGTCTTGGATATTCTTGATAAAGAATATATCTAATGTTTGTTCTCTTATAGTCAAATTTATTAATTAAATAAAAACTCAGTTTATTGTCAATGTGAAGATTCTCATAATAATGCAAGGTAGTTCCACTCTTGTGACTTGATGTTCTTTTCCTCTCGTGGGATTATTCATCAAACTACTTGTGCTCATACTTAATAGCAGAATGGGATTGTTTAACGTAAGCATCGATATATTCTTAATGTTAATTGTACCCTCCTCGTACATTTCCATGTTCCCAAATCATAATCATCTTAATAGTTAACTACAAGACCTCTACTTCCATTGATGAGCATGTACTCATTAAGGTCATTTACATGAGAATAGGTATGTTACATGTTCCTTCCAAAGTATTAGTGTTACTTCTATTAAAATTCTTGGTAATGTGAGGGACAAACTAGTTGCCACAACAGTCAAATTTGTGTTATCATACCCATTTTCGTTTTATGAACTGCATACATTCCACTTCTATTGACGAGCATGCACTCATTAACGTCCTTTATCTGAGAAGAGATATGTTACATGTTCCTCCCAGAGTGTTAAAGTGTGAGCTTTTTATAAATAATAACCAATTTAATCCAAATTAAATAAATAGGTACGAATTTTAAATAATTAATATTTAGGTATGAATCGACACTTTCAGTGCCGGTTAAAGAACCCAAAACAACACCTCATGTGCCGATATGGGAGGGTAATTTTCACCCATATCTAAGCCATTTTACATCTACACCCTTCTCACAAAATTATTATTTTAAGTAATTCTCATGCATGGACTACAGCTATTGACAGATATGAAAATATTGTACCATATCCGCAACAAATGTGTATAAATGCTATACATATGAATCAAATATGGATAATAACATAAGTATTCTGTATATTAACTTAAATATACATGGAGTGGATAACTTATATATAATATAAATACGTAATGCATTTATTCTGTAATAGTAATATCAATTATAGTTAAATAAATTATACAACTATGCATCATATACTTAGAAATAAATCTACAATAATATTTATATATGAAAACAGATATGTGAATGTCAATACAGACATCTGCGAATATCAATTAGAAATGTGTATTCATATTCATCTTAAAACATATATGGATACATATACCAAATCTTTATAACAGAAACAAGGGCGGATCGAATATGGGTATATCAATATATATTTGCATCCCTAATTTTTATTATTTTTGCAGATACAAAAAATAAATAAGAATATCATATTATTTTTTTGGATAAAGATATGGGTAGAAGTACTAGTTGTAGGTTGACTTATGTGTTAGCTGCTATCATAACGAATACAACTAGATCATCAATATACATCTATTATAATATCCATTTTTAAACTAATATAGATATGTGTATTTATTTTATAACTGTTAGGAGAATATTCTATGTGCTTGGAATATTCTACAGGAGAATATTCTATATGCAAGGAATATTCTATATGCTAGGAGTATATTCTTAGGAGCATTTATGTATTTTCTCCTTTGAGCTCTATAGGGTTTCATGCTATATAAGAAACCCTAGACCACTTAAATAAGATAAGTCCATTTCATTCTTTCATCTTCTTCCACATGGTATCAGAGCAATGATCCTAGATCAGGGTTCTGACCTAAATCCCGCCGCCAGCTCAAGCCCCAAAACCAACGCCATCACGACAACTAGGCACTCGGCCCGCTACGCGCAGCCCAGGGCCTTCTTTAAGTTCATGTGCCACCGTCAAGGGGTCTCCTAGGCCCCTACGCTCCATGCCTCCGTGTTGTACCGTGTCAAGCTCCGTCGCTTTGAGATAAGAAGCACCTCCCTGAGCATTACCTCCAATATGCCATCACCAAGAACTTCCGAATCGCGATACCATATGAAACCGCGACACCATTACCTCCATCTAGCAACGCCTCCAAGCAACTTGACAACAGCTATCATGCGTGATTAAAACAACTCCGCAACTTATGCTAAAGGTTCTGCAGAACTCTACTCCCATGACAACTACTGCTACCACACATCTAGCTACTACCTTAGATACTGTAGCCAACTCTACTTCTTTACTAGCACCAACATAGATTATAGACTCTGGTACGTCTACTCACTTGACTGAAGAAGGCAGTTTTTTGACCTCGTCTCAACCATCTTCCACTATGAAGTCCATTCGGGTAGCAAACAGTGTCCATTCTCCTGTTACGACCGTTGGAACTATGGAGTTCTCCTCTAAGCTCAGGCTCACTGCGTTTACTGTGTACCGGATTTTCCTCTGAGTCTCCTATATGTTCATAAGCTATGTGTTGAATTGAATTGTCGAGTGATTTTTGATGAGTTCCACTGTTATTTTCATGACATCCGGACGATGCAGATTTTTGGTGGGGACATGAGAAGAACGATCTTTACCATCTTGATATCCCTGTTGATACAACTTTGCAGGTGCTACCTCTGTGTTAGCTGACCCATTACTATGGCATTTACGGCTTGGTCACCCATCTGTCAAAGCTCTTTCTCATATGTTTCCCAGATTGTCATCTCTGAAACCTTTTGAGTGTGAAGCATGCTAGTTCGGCAAACACCATCGTGCTTCTTTTCCACCTAGGACTGAGCCACATCGATCATTACCTTTCTCTTTGATCAATTGTGATATCTGGGGACCTTGTCATGTTCATACTATTGCCGGTCATAGATACTTTGTTATTTTTGTAGATGATTACAGCAGGTCTTATTGGGTCTATCTGATCAAGGAGTGGTACAAAATTGATAATATTGTCAAGTCTTTCTTTCAGCTTATTAAAACGTCTTTCTCTAAATGTATTCAGACTATCAGGACTGAAAATACACTTGAGTTCACTTAGCAGGATTTGGTATCTTTCTTTGCCACTCAGGGGACCCTTCACCAGACCTCATAACCATATACCTCACAACATAACGGGGTAGCGGAAAGGAAGCTTCGTCACCTTTTAGACATTACTCGTACCCTGCTTACTTACATGAACGTTCCCAAAACCCATTGGGGGAATGTCGTTCTTACTGCTACTTACCTCATCAATAGGGTCTCGTCCTTAGTCCACAAGGGGGTACAGGTGCTACGACCCTGCAAGTCATCGTTACTACATTTCTGCAGACGTCACTTTCTTTGAACAAACTAGTTATTTTATTCAGTCTGTCAACGACATACCCTTGGAGCTCCCACCACCACCCATTGTTTACAAAAGAAAACATACTAGTCATTCTGTACCTGTACCGTTACATATACCTTATTTGCAGGATGATGTACAATCTTCCAATGTCCCCACCACTGTAGCTCCGGATGCTCCACAAGAACTCCCTATAGCTCTGCGCCGGACAAAAAGGCAATGTACTATACATCCTGTGTCAAATTTTACTTCCACTGACAGTCTATCCAGTTGTGACAAGCGATTTGCAGATGCTCTTATGGTTATTACTATTCCATGTGATCATTACAGTGCATTGCAGAACCATGGTTGGAAAAAGATCATGGATGAGGAGATGGATGCGCTTACATCCAGGGGCACATGGGATTTTGTGCCGTATCCAACAGGTGTCAAGCGTGTTGCCTGCCGATAGGTCTTCACGGCCAAACAGTCTCCTGATGGTTCTATTGACAGGCTAAAGATCAAGCTTGTGGCGAAGGGATTTACTCAGACTTATGGAGTTGATTACTTTGAGACGTTTTCTCCTGTAGCTAGGAAGGGTTCAATTCGCACTATTCTCTCTGTTGCAGCTAACAAGAATTGGCCAATCTTTCAGCTCGATTTAAAGAATGCATTTCTATACGGTGACCTAGAAGAGGAGGTCTATATGACACAAACATCGGGTTACTCCGTCAAGGGGGAGTATGTGTGCCGACTACGTGAGGCCATTTATGGTCTAAAGCAAAGTCCACGAGCTTGGTTTGACAAACTTACTACTGAGATAAGCTCTCTTGGCTTCCATAGGACATTTGATTATTCTGTGTTTACTAGACGACGATCCACTGGCACGGTGATACTTGCTATGTAGATGATATGGTGGTTACTGGTGATGATGACAGAGGCATTCTAAAGACCAAGGCTTTCCTCCAAAAGGTATTTGTCACCAAGGATCTTGGTCAACCCCGATAATTCCTCAGTATTGAGGTGATACACACTGTAAAGGATTACATCTATCACAACGAAAATATTGCCTGGATATTCTTATAGAGACTACCCATTTAATGGTCTAGTGGTAGTATAGTGTGTTTATCACACAAAAGACCAGGGTTCAAATCCCACTCTTGCAGGGTTGCGTTAGGTAGTCGACGGCCAGCGTAAAAAATAGTCGAATCTTTCAACATGGATTTGAGCAAGAATCCATGTAACTGACCTTACTTATAGTGGGAGAAGGCTTAGTACATTTTTTTATATTCTTATATAGACTGGTTTACTTGTATGTAAACCATCTGGCATCCCAACAGAGGTATGGAAATATGCTACATCTGATGGTCCTGAGTTTGAGGGTAGTATACGGTATAGAACCTCGTAGGCAAACCGATCTACCTCACCGTTAATAGGTCTGATATAGTGTATGATATGGGCAGAGTCAGCCGCCATATGGAGAGACCTCTTTACAGTCATTGGCAGGATGTTCTTCTGATCCTTCAATATTTGAAGGAATCTCCGGGGCGAGGCCTCTTCTACAGGGTCAATGGTCACACTGATGTCACCGCTTATGCAGATGCAGATTATGTCAGTTCACCTGAGGATCGACCATCCATTATAGGCTATGCTATTTTTGTTGGTGGCAACCTTGTGACATGGCGAAGCAAGAAGCAGACTGTGGTTGCTAGATCGAGTGCAGAGGCAGAATATAGGGCAATGGCCCATGCCACTTGTGAGATTACCTGGCTTGTCTCCTTTTTACAGGAGCTTGGACTTCATGTTATTATTCATGTATCTTTATATTGTGATAACAAGTCTGCTACATACATTGCCACCAATCCGGTATTTCATGAGCGGACTAAGCACATTGAAGTTGACTGCCACTTCATTCGAGATGCGGTACGAGGAGGAAAGATTATTACCCCTAATATCTCCATAAACCTTCAACTTGCAAATATATTGAGCCTCAAAAAAAAAACTTGCAAATATATTCACGAAAGCACTACCAAAGAAGCGTCTCTCATTGATGATTTCCAAGTTGGACATGATCGACAGATATGCTCCAACTTGAGGGGGAGTGTTAGGAGAATATTTTGTGCTAGGAGTATATTTGTTAGGAGAATATTCTATGTGCTAGGAATAATCTACAGCAGAATATTCTATGTGCTAGGAATATTCTATATGCTAGGAGTATATTCTTAGGAGCATTTGTGTATCTTCTCCTTTGAGCTCTCTAGGGTTTCATGCAATATAAGAAACCCTAGACCCCTTGAATAAGATAAGTCCATTTCATTATTTCATATTCTTCCACAATAACTATGAATACAGATAAGAAAATCCTTTTTTTACAAAGACGTGGATATGCGTGTCTTTTTTATTTTTTAGGATATTGATCCGGATATTGAAAATTACAAATCAAATATGCATATTTTCCCTATATTATGTGTCGATATGTAATATATTGTATATGTTTATACACAATAATATATGTGTATAGGCATCTTATCTAAAAAGTTAAATATTTGTATCTGCAAAAATAATAAAAACTAGGGATGACGGGAGAGACTGCGGAACACCTCTTTTTCACTTGTGCGGCTTCGGCCAAGGTTTGTAGGGAGCTGGCATTCTCTTGGATGGTGGTTGATGGCGTAGCGAGCTTCTGGGATTCGGTGAGGAAGGTGGGAAGCAACTCCTCTGACGACGTCGCTAAGCCATTTGCGGTGCTTTGGGTTGGCAAGAAATGATCTTATTTTTAAGAATCAGAGGTTTTATTTGGAAAATGTGGTGTCTCATTGTAGGGCTCTTACGGGCTCTTGGGAGTCAAAGTAATATATCATGTATTTTTCCTTAGTATATTAATATAATTTTTTGCGGTGACTCCCATCTCAGGAGTTCACCCTCTTTTCCATTAAAAAAAACTAGGGATGTAAACAGATATTGATATACCCATGTTCGATCCGACATCGTATTTGTTATAAAGAATTGGCACATGTATCTATATATGTTTTAAAATGGATGCGGATACACATTTCAAATAGATGCCAAAGCCTTCTCCCACTATAAGTAGGGTCAGCTACATGGATTCTTGAATCCATGTCGAAAGATTCGTCTATTTTTTACGTTGGTTGTCGACGACCTAGCGCAACCCCCACAAGGGAGGATCTGAACCCTGGTCTTTTGGGTGGTAGGCACACTGCACTACCACCAAACACATTTCAAATTGATATCCACAAATATATGTATATCCATTCGCATATCTGTTTTCATATAAATAATTATTGATATTTATTTTTAAGTATATGCAGCATAATTGTATAATTTCTTTAACCATAATTGATATAACTATTACAAAATAAATTCATTTGGTATATTTATATTATGGAAAAGTTATCCAGTACATGTATATTTAAGCTAATATACAGAATACTTATGTTGTTATACATATTTGAATAATATATGTTTAGCATCATATAAATTTATATCCGTCAATAGTTGCAGTTGAATCCGCATCCATAATTCATATACATATTTTTAATAGTTTATATTAGAGAATTATTTAAAATAATAACTTTGTAAGAAGGGTATAGATGTAAAATATCTTGGATATAGGTGAAAATTACCCTCAAATTAATACTTGAGATGTCATTTTGGGTTCTCTCCCAAAATCAACATCTCAGGCATCGATTCATGCCTAAAATATTAATTACTTAAAATCCATGCTTATTTACTTAATTTGGATTTGATTATTTAAAATAAAGTCCTTAAAGAATTACTTTTATTCACAGGGTCAAGTGAGGGACAAAATGGTAGCCACAACAGTCAAATTTGTGTTCATATCGTATATTGTTGTTACGATCCAAGGTCATGGAGGCACTATAATAGTGTGGATGTTACTTTTTTGAGTCTACACCAATCTTTAGTACCGATACCATTTCAATATCAACAGGAGATAACTTCTTTTTGAACCAACACTTGCTCCTTCTAATGAGGTGAGTCCTTAAAAAAAACTAGAAACAGAAAGTTTGACTGCCTCTGGTGATACTGTTACCGATACCAGCATTGACACCAGTACTACATCAGATGGCACATGAGACAAGGACACCCATCGATAGGACATGTTTTCTCATAGTCGATAAAAAAGGTAAATGATAGTATACCATGCATTGCAGTAGCATCCTCAACCTTGACTTGTCCTACTCAGAGGCATTGTCATCGATAGGGACCCCTAACAACCATGTCAAGGTGCTACTCGATTTCAGACGATAATAAATCATAAAAGTGGATATAGGATCTCTCATCTCCTATGGGATATGGTAACTTGTAGATCCACGTGCAGATGGCACGGTGGTTGGGTCGAAATGGGTCTTTGCAGTGATACAACCCACATGGCAAGATGAGATAATGCGATGACTGAACCTCCACAACCAATCAGAGAGAATCTTCTCCACGGTGACATAAATGGCATTTGAAATTCACAACAGACCTCCCATGGGTCCTCAAGGTTATCTCCTTTCTTCCATTTTCCCTTCTTCCAATCTACACTACAATATGCTAGCACCGCCATCTTCTTCGATAAATGCGGCACTACATAAGAGGCTGTTAATAATTCAACGATCATGGTACTTTGGCGATATCTCTGGTCTCAAGATAAATGACGCCAAGTCAGCTTTTGTCTCTTGATTTTTTCCCTAACGAATAAGTTTTAATGAGAGATTTCAACTCTTCAGCCTCATGAGAGAGTCATGTTATCACTCTGGTAGATCGGAAGACAGTGACTGCCATTTTAAAAGGAGGCTTGAGCATTCTTCAACTTAAGGAAAATAAAGCCCTTTTTCCAAGTGCATCCTTCATATTTGAGGGAAGGATGATGATACAATATGTGGCCTCATTTCTATAATACACAAAGCTCATTCAAACCTTTATGTGGCAGCTGAAGATATCAGATTCCCATCCAACTTCTGGTGTAAGATTTACATTGTTCTTCCCAAGAGGATCCTTCAAATTTAGGAGAAGGAATAAAGTCCGTTTGTCCAAGTGGATCCTTCAAATTTAGGAGAAGGAATAAAGTCCGTTTGTCCAAGTGGATCCTTCAAATTTGAGGGAAGGATGATGATACATTTTATCGCTGTATTTGCACGAACTACCCACAATTTAAAATTTTTAACCTCGCTGTGGTGGTGGCTGAAGATATCAGATCCCCAATCAATTTCTAGTGTAGGATTTGTGATAATCACAATTTGAGGTTGCAGCTGAGCACTGTGGTAGGGCAATGGTGAATCCTTCATGTTCTGAAAGGACAACTGGACAAAGGAGGTTGTGTTACGCATGCAATTTACACAACACTTTGACTTGGCAAAGGATTGATACACAACACAGGTAACGACCTAGTCTAATGAAACATGAGCACCTTCTTTTTCATTGTCATGTTTTCCTTGGTTGACTTCCTAATGGAGATTGAGGATCCCAGTGTGGGTAGTGACTACTGGAGATGGGAGAAAGTTCACTATGTGAAAAAGGCCTTTTCGACCTTCACTTCTTCACATATCGCAATTAGAAATTTAGTAATAACTGGACTATACTTACACAATTGAGAGTGCAGATCTTATGGTTGCTGAGAGGTCAAATCTAACTAGGCTTCTTCATATTGGAGATGTCACTTGTCCACAGTGTTTGGATTGTCAAGAGGACGATGAATACAAGTTCTCTCACGTACTTAAATATAGGTTTAATGCAAGTTGTCATTTTGAATGGCTTGAGACTGCCGCAACTTTGACCTTCTAGGATACCCTCAAGTCTGCCTGCTCTTGCACTACAGATCATTGCCTTGGACCGCTAGCCATCATTTAAGTGATTTCGCTAGCTAGGAATTGGGACCTCTTCATCACAAGCAGTTTATGCCGAAAATGCATCCAGTTAGTCATTTGTATCCCATGTTGTGAGCATAATAAAAGTGCTTAGGGTGTGCTCCCCTTCGGGACCCCTACCCTTTTCCTTTAAAAAACTTGCAATCGGCCTAAAGTCCGCAACATGTGGGGCAACATCCTTCTTAAATAACAAAAAAGTGAGGGCCCTATGAGTTTGTCAAAGCCATAATTCCCCCGTCTAAACTCCCTGACAAGATCTATAACATTATTCTCCACAATTCTCCATAACTTCACGAAAAAGAGAATGGGGAAACCATCCAACCCAAGGAGGCCATCCGTGTTTAGATCATCGATTGTCGAATGAACTTCATGGAAGTCGAGATCCATCATTAGCACCAATGGCTTATATTTCGAATTTCAATTTTATTCCACTAAATCTGGAAAGAGAAATTTCAGAGAATTTTGTTGGAATCGTTAGAAATCTTGAAAATAACTTTTAAACTTGACTTTTTCCCAGAAAATAAGGTTCATAATGTTGCTAAATCAATAAAAAGAATAGAAATATACTCATGTTTTCAAAATAGAAGTGTAAATTTGAGTTTTGAAGTAATATCATCGTAATAATCACCACACATGTTGACATATAGTATCAACTTGTAGCCTAAATTCAAAACTGGGTTCTGAGCTATAAGTAGAAGCCATGCTAATCACTTCTTCAACAAGAATGAGGTGATGCATGCAATAACTATTAAACAATATATATATATCAAAATTAAAAAAAAAGAAAAGAAAGATAAAGCTATTCGGTTACAACTTGAATTTAACTCTTGAAGCATGTTCCAAACATAAAATTTCGAAACTAATTAAAGAAACTTCTTCAAACAAAATAAATCTCTCTAAGAACTCAACACATCGACGAAGAAATAGTTGAAAAACCATTTCACCAAAAAAAGATGCAATTCCCATGGAATTTTGTTGACATGTTCACATTTTACCAAAATCCTAGAAAAGGAAATAAAGTAGTGCTCCGATTACGTTGACATGGAGAAATGAAATTTCCGGGGAAATTAGATAAAATTTCGTTGAAATTTGAGGTCATGATAAATTAATGCCTCAACCAACTCACGAAAGATCCAGCTAGCACCATGGCCAAGCCAAGGACACTTGTAGTTGCATATGCACCTCCTAAACTATCGACAGTGAAAAACCATAGCCACCCCAACCTCCTGCTCATTATGGAGATACTTCGTATTGCAATGATAACGTGGACCATGTTTCTCTTCCTTCCGCTAGCAATTTTGTGGGAAAAAAACTTCATGTTTGCATCCCCCTCCCCAAGCCATTGTTGCTTCAACCTCTATCTCCACTCCACCAAACATTTTGCCTTCTTCCCCAATAATTATAGATCCAATAGTCCTCTACTCCAACTCCCTCAAACCGTCCTCAAGCAACCAAGAATACTCAAATCTGGAAAAATAAAAGGAATGCCGATCATCTCTCGAATCCCAACAAAAAGGACCTTGACAGTGACTTTAACGTTAGAAGCTGGAAAAGTTACATCAACACCACCAAGACGGGAAAGCCATAAAGACAAGATCTACAACTAGCACTTCTCCAAGTTTAGTTGTGGTCCATAAAGATGAAAAAATCCGGATGAAGCTCATTAATGGATGAGGAAATATCATCTAAACTCAATACAAGCCCTCCATAAAGCCATGACCACTTATTAGCCATTAGAGTAACGATGAAGTCGTCGTCTACCAACTAGGGGTGCTAAATCAAACTGGATCATTCGAATTCGATTGAGATTCGTTCGATAAAAACTCAAAAAAAAAAGATTCGAAACAACATGAATTGAGCTTGAATTTGACATGTGGATTCGATGGAATCGAATTTGAATTAACTTGATTCGATAAAAAATCAATTCGAAATATTTATATACGCAAGTATAGACACACATATTATATGTATGTATGCATGTATGTATATATTAGAGTCAAATTCCTAAGTAGTACCTGGGATTTACGTAATCCCCAAGTACTACAAAATCTTTTTTTTCAAGGTTGCAAAAGTCGGTAGTCGGTACTCGGTCGGTCGGGTTACTGACTAAGGATTAGTCGGCAGTCGGGCGATTAATCGAATTTAGTCGGGCTTTAATCGGCTTTGATTTTTTAAATATATAAATCATTTTTATACATATATTTATTACATATTTACATAGATTTATATTTTTTTTACTATCATAATGAATCAAAAGAAGTAATTGAATTTACTTAAAACATTAAGCGTATTAGAATAAGTTTGCTTTTAAAAAATTAAAAAATATGGTATCTCCAAGCAAAAATTGGTTGACTAGTGGACCTAGTCGGAATTAGTCAGTACTCGGTCGGCCACCCCACTGACTAGACTAGTCGGACCTATTAGTCGGGCTAGTCGGGTGACTTTTACAACATTGTTTTTTTTTACTTAAAAACTACAGAGGTGTCGCATGTTGAACATGCGACACCCCTTAAGTTTTTTTTTACTCGGAAACTACATGTATGTCGCATCTTCAGTATGCGATATATAAAACGCATCTTGAATATGCGATATAGGGCCTAAATAAGGACCGCGCGTATCGGCCTTCCCATTTCCCCCACGTTGTCCAGCGACTTTGCCTTTGCCGCCCGCGACCCGCCACTGCGCCACTCGCCCATTGTGACCTCCTCTCTCAAAAACGTCCATTTTGATCACTCCTTGTCTCGCGGAATACTCCTTTTCCATAGTTTCCTTGGTCGACACCGTCCTAGCCGCCACCGCCTCCCATTAGGGCTAAGCCGTTGTTGCATTGCCTTAGACTTGGTAATTTTTTTTCTTGAGATGATTGTTTATATCATATGCATATTATTCTTCATTTCATGAATGTATTTTGTTTACTTGTACGTTGTGTCACGTATTAGGTCAGAATGGAGCAGTTGTATTGTATGTTTCATTTAAGGAGTACACTCATTAGCGGATCGACGACCAACGTTAGGAGGTTTGTGCTAATGCCTAATATGACGTTCGATGAGATGATGAACTTAGTTTACCGTATGTTCAACCTGGATGCCAATAGTCAAAAAATTCGATTATTACATCGCATCCCTCGATGCCGTCACAATACATGACGACCATGCTGATGTGGCTCGGGCGGAGGCAAGGCGAGGAAGGGAAAGAGGAAGAGGAAGAGGTCGGGGAAGGGCGCGTGAACAAGTGGCGGAACCCATGGACTATGAAGAAGCCATTGTGGTAAACGAAAACCTTGCGCCAACAGACTTCGTCACACCTGTCGCCGAGCGACCACGAGGCGATATGGCAACGCCTCAGGCACCGTTGAGGCATGGATTGGACGCCAGAGAAACACAACCAACTTACCGCACGCTCACGCCGCCGCCGATGCCAACCTTCGACGAAGATGTTGCTAGGCCCTCTCAAATCCACATGATCGACGAGGCGAACCGTCTGTTGCCCTTCCATCCTCCTGATTCAACGATAACATACCAGCGGAGGAAACCTATTAGTTGTTAATGTGAAACACAAATGTAGTGTATATTCGTGGACAATTCTATATATATAAAATGTTTGGATTGTCTTTCTGGATCACAATATATTTCCTTTGTGAATGCCTTTGCTCTGATTTGATCTCTTGTCATAAGATGACTAAGAGCCAAACCAACAGCTTCAACTCCTCATATATACAGACCTGGCCTGTCAATTTCCAGGGTTTTTCCCATATAGCGCATGTTCAACATGCGTTATATGGGAAAGTCCCTGGATTCGTTCCCGGGTTTCTCTCCTATAGCGCATTTTGGACATGCGACATATGAGAAAGTTCCTGGATTCGTTCCAGGGTTTCTCTCCTATAGCGCATTTTGGACATGCGACATATGAGAAAGTTCCTGGATTCGTTCCAGGGATTTTTTCTCGTTAACGCAAACCTCAGAACAAATCCAGTGAGACCGTGGTATATCGCATACTGAAGATGCGACATACATGTAGTTTCCGAGTAAAAAAACTTAAGGGGTGTCGCATGTTCAACATGCGACACCTCTGTAGTTTTTAAGTAAAAAAAAAGAATTTGTAGTACCTGGGGATTTAAGTAAATCCCAGGTACTACTTAGGAATTTGACTCTATATATTACATACATGCATGCATACATACGTGTTTCATTTATGTATGAATGTATGCATACATGCATGTGTATGCGCGGACATATAATTATTCCAGATAAAGACTAAATATCCAACTTCATAGAACTTATAAAGGAAGTTGGATATTCAGTCAGTAATTGCTATAATTATACACTGGGGATACATTAGGTCAATTAGGAGTTAAATGCTGGTTCATACCCGTCTTACCTTTTCCTCCAACATGTCGAGTAAGCTTCCTCCTCTCCTCATTCTGTTCTCACCCTCTGCTCAATCTTCTCACATTATTTATACTGTCAAAATTGCTTGTCTATCTAACATGAGTTGGTACTTAAGATGCCCAGTAAGTTAATCAAACAAAAATAGTTCCTTGTAAGTAAACTCTTTGGAGGAATGGTACGAGCATCGGTCAGAGAAATTGAAGTTTAGATTAGACCATTAGTGGAAATCATCTAATTGGATTTTTGTTTAGGTAGATCCCAGATTGGACACATCCTTCCTCTGGATTAGAAGAGGTCTCGGAAGGAATGAGGAGATACATGAGTAAGGCCAAAAGCGACAACCCATACTTAACTTAGCCTTAGACATACAATGAGTCCGATTAAAGCGAGGGAAAGGACATGTATTAGTCGAGTTGTAAAGGATGAAAACAATCAATGATTAGAGGGGAATGGGGTATTCTCCACCCCTAACTATGGGTGAGGAAGGACAAGAATGAGAGAAGAGTAATTAGGCCACTAACCAACCGCTCGAGGTCCTCATTTTAAGTTCATTATCCTAAACCATTTCCTCTGTTGCCAGGAATATTCTACCCATGTAATAAGTCTAGTATAAGTAGATTTTATTAATATATTTCTTTAATCATTGAAAAATAGTTAATTTAGATTGCAAAATACATTCAAAATTCAGAAAAGTTAGATACTTATATGCATTCTATATTATTTATTGGGTATCTTTCGAGATTATGTAGTTTTTTTAACTTATTTAGTAATATATAATAAAAATTAGATTAAAAAATAAAATCTTTTAAATTACAATATTCTTAATATACATAATCTATAAAAGCTTTAAAAATCATTCAACATTATAAATCCGAAATAAAATGAATTGAATTTAAATATTCGAAACAAAAAATGAATTGAATCTGAATTCAACTCTGTAAATTCGTTTAAAATCTGATTCAAGCACGGAGTTAAAAATTTTAAAATGAATCGATTTGAATCATGGAGGATTCAAAGGTATTCGATTCTATTAGAATCCCTACTATCAACCACGACGTTAGCTGCAAGCTCACCCAAAGGCAACATAACTCGACCCACAACTCCCCTATCTCATGTGCTCATCCCGAATCGTAAACATTGAAAAGTGACATGATGATAACATCGGATTACCACTTGAGCACAACGAACCTGCGACCCACGAACTCATTAATCGATTGAAAAATGTCATTATTCCATTAAATGGCAACCCTCTCCACAGTGCGCCCAATGATTCCCAAAGGATGTCGCTCCAACAATCAACCTTTGTCTCCAACAATAGGATCATCTCTGCCCCCAAACTCCCAGCACAGTGCCAACCGCCAACCTCTTCTCAACTTCCCCCAACAAGGGTTGAAAAACTCAGTAGTCGGTACTCAGTCGGTCGGGTCAGTGACAAAGGATTAATCGGCACTAAGGCAACTAGTCGGATTCAGTTTAGCATTAGTCGATTTTGTTTTTTTATTTCTTTAAATCTATAAACTATTATATATATATCTATTCTCATATAGTCATATTTGCATAGGTATGTTCAATATTATCATAATGAAATGAATAAATAATTGAATTTAAATGAAACACTAAGAATGTTAGATTAACTTTGCTTTTCAAAACAAACAAAAAACATGATATCTCCAAGCAAAAATTGAGCAACTAGTTAACCAACTGGTCGAGTCGTTGTCCGACCAACTATTGGTCCACGATAGAACAGTCGATCGGCCACCCCAAATGGGTGTATTCACCTATCCACTTCACATGCACAATGTATATTTGCAAAGAGTTTCCTTTCCTAAATGGGTGTATTCACCATCATCCTTGTCATTTTGCCTAAGAATCTCACAATACGCTTCCACCAATCTTCTTTTCCTAGAGTAAACTATCATGCTCTCCCCCTTTCTACACTTGCTTTGGCTTCTTTTGCTTCGCACCTCTACCCAACCATCCCATCATCTTCTTAAATCCCCTCAACTTAACACCGGAGGTATGTTGGCCCTCCAAAGAAGCGGATGGAATCTCCTCATTTAATTCAGAGACATTGCCCTCCTTGTGGCCCCAACCATAACATTTGAAGAAGAAACCCCCAAATACTTCGTGGATGGGCACACAAAATCAAAAGTTGTCAAATGTTGTATAAGGACTAAGGGTCCCCCAAACGTGAAGCGACCAACCAACCAGAGAATTGTCGGAAATATGTATCCCATTTGGGAACTGAAAATAGGATTGGGCCTCCATTTAAGCTCCCAGCTCTCTGAGCTCATAAAATTAACTGTAGACGAGATATTCGTGCTTAGTAATGCCAGTTCCTCGAATACCCCAAAAAAGTCCATCTACATATTAGGTGAGAGGAATGATGGTCTCATGTAAAATGCCGATGAATCCACCATAATAGTAACCTTTGCTTTCGATGTCACCTCCAAACCTGTCGAAAATCGTGTAACACCCATGCTTTAGGATGTAAGAATCGGTTGATGTCACCGAGTGACTTCGAAAGAGAATACTATGTCTTCGCTATGTAACCCCAAGTACATGGAAAATTTGATATGCAAATATTTTCCTCGGTAAACAAATGAGGATCAAAGAGCCATCGAATCTCCATTACATCCAAGGGGGAGTCCTTAGCGAAAACCATCAGCCAAAACTGCACTCGCTACTCTCACTGACAATGGAGCTTTGCAAAGTAATGTGAAGTCACAACATGAAAAAGGGAGTCCCTCAACCTTAATAAATAGTCATCTAGGCGTGAGGTCAAACCCATCACAAAGCAAAGGTCTTCTCCACCAAACCCCACCATTATCGCCTTGATTGCAGTCGTGCAGGAATTTACATACATCAACTACACGTAAGACACAAGGCGCATATAGTGGACTCCAAGAGCCGAACACAATGCTACCAAAAGGGGCTTCAAGGAATTGCCCCGCTTACGAGGGTGCCATACAAAGAGTCTTCCCTTGTAGGGAAAATTCCCATTGGAATAGTATCGACAGAAGAAACATCTTTGACAACCACTGTATCGACACCATACACGTCTTCACGGACAGTCGGCCATGCAATGGCATGACGACATGAAACCGCATCCCGTTGTGCTTCCAACAATACCCATATCGATTCGAGTAAAGTACTACTTATTCTTTGCATCGCGTAGATGAATATAGGGCACACTAGACCATTTTCTGGCAGAGACCAATTAGTGTGGAGGGGTGGGAGATTCACAGTGAACAAAACCTACTGTTTCTTTGTTGAGGATGGGGATGAGATGCAACAAGACATGACAACTGGCACGGGAATGATATGGAGGAGCAGAGTGGCAAACAGAGTCAAGGTCTTTCTTTGGTTGTTCAGATTAGGTAGGATTCTTACCAAGATCCGTCAGGGGCCTTTGCTACAAATTGAGGACGGTACATGTGACAGGTGAGACATGGTGTTAGAAGATGAGGACCAAGGTTGCAAAAGTCGATAGTCGGTAGTCGATCGGTTGGGTCACTGATTAATAATCGGCAGTCGGACGACTAATCAGATTTAGTCAAACTTTAATCGGCTTTGAATTTTATGATTATTTTAAATATATAACTCATTTTTATACATATATTTACATAGATTTTGTACATTTTTATACTATCATAATAAAATAAAAAAGTGATTGAATTTAAATAAAACACTAAGCATATTATAATAAGTTTGCTTATGAAAAAAAACAAAACATATAAGAATATGGTATTTCCAAACAAAAAATTGATCGAGTAGTGTACCTAATCGGAATTAGTCGGTACTCGGTCGGCCATCACACTTACTAGACTAGTCGAACATGCTAGTCGGGCCAATCGAGCGTCTTTTACAACCATGATGAGGACCATTTGTTTTTTAAATGTCCGTACTCTGCACAGGTATGGAATAGGGCCAACATCCCATGGTTAGCCAAGGAAGATTGCTCAACCTTCTGGAGAGCATTAGATCAGTGTGTGGCAATGGACATGAAGATAGCTCGTACCCTTTTGCAATTGTGTGGGTGATCTGGTGCGGCAGAAATAAGACCATCTTTGGTGGGCAAACATTCTATTCGGAAAATGTACCCGAACATTGTAGGGTGCTTTGTATATCATGGAGTGTGTAAACTGATGTAATATTTTTCTACTCCTGCTTACTTTAATATAAGTCATGGTAGGTCCCAACTTGGGATACCATCCCACCTCTCAAAAAAAAAGAAGGGGCAATGGCAGCAGAAGTTGTGTTGCTGAGACTGTAAAAATATTTCATATTTATGTATCTTTTTATCTATTGTCTTTTTCCTTCGTCTACTTTATATAATTTGCCCATAGGTCTCTCCCTATATAAGAGAGCCTAGGGCTCAAGGAATAAAACAAGTTTCTCATTTTTCCCAACATGTTATCAGAGCGGCGGTCATATACCAGAGCTCTCATACCCCCAAAAACTCTAACCCTAGCCTCTTCCCCCTTTCCTCTCCTCTCCGCAGCCGCCTCGCTACAAGAGGCGTCGCCGCCGCCGCCGCTACTAGTCCTCTAGGGGGTGCCGCCGTCGCCGCCCCATCTCCTCCTCGACTCCCATCGCTGGTGCTAGGGGCATCGTTGTCTCCTCTCTCTCTCTCTTGGGGGTGTCGTCGCACCTCCTCTTTCTAAAGGTGCCACCGTCAACTCATCTTTTTAGGAGTGTCACTGCCGACTCCTCTCTCTATAGGGGTGTTGCCGCCAACTCATCTCTCTTGATGAGATTGGTTGCTTGAGTCTATACATGCAACCAAATCTCTCTATGATGTATAGACAAACAAGTGTCTAGTCTTCGACCCTAGTATTCTCTAGCCATCATGTCAGAAAGCAAGGTAGATATCCCCATCACAGGCGCCTTCAAAGGTCATGCGCATATAGTAAAGATGGATGGGTCGAACTACGAACTGTCTGCTATGCAATCCATGAGCATGATGAAGTCTACAGGTAAGAAACACATTCTTACCGAAGAAGAGTCGGCTGAGAAGACTGGGGTTAACGCCTCATGGGACCAAGGTTTAAAAAAACGAAAAGCGGAATGAGGCGGTTATCCTGGAATCGAGGCGAGGCGTAGCCTCGAGGCGGTCGAGGCGTAAGCCTCAGTATTACCACCCAAAATATGTAATTTAATAGAGAATATTGTAATAATATTAGTAAGACAATATTATCTAATAAGATTTCAATGTTCTAAAGCAATTAAAGCATATTTCAACTTCTCAAAACAAACAATAACAAACATCGCCGCTAGACTGTGTGTGTTAATGTAAAAGTCTAAAAGTTTAAGACAAAAGATTAAAATGGTTACAAAACATGATATAAGTTTGAATATTCTACTTCTATTACATGACCAATAGTTCAAAAAACCCAAAGGAGTATTAAGAGAGGTAGCTTCGCCATATCCATCCTAAATTCCTAATCAAGGTTCAGGGCGTTCTGGATTCTCCTGCTCATTGGCATTGGCTCCAACTACAACTTCTGCAAAAAGATCATCATCAGAAGAACTACTGCTGATTGGATCATCAAATGAGTCATCCATATACTTCAACCTTGGTTCATCTTCCCCTTCATCGCTAACTTCATCATCCTGAAACTCCTCCTCATCAACGTCCACCACTGCTTTACCTATTAGACAATACCAATATTACTTAACTTACTTTTGTTGTGTTTAAAATAACATAGTATGTTCATGAATCATAATAATAAGCTCATTACCTTTGTCCTTCCTCCTCTTCAGACGTGAATTTCCTTGTCCATCAGCTTCATCCTCGACTTCTACAACGTCATCCTCAATGGGAGTGTTCGCATCAAGTTCTTGAAACGTTTCGAAGTCTTAACTTTGGAGCTCCGACACCCATTCATCACCAGAATCGACGTCATCCAAGCATAGAGGATCCTCCATGGTCTTTCTCCTAATCTCTCTATGCTTCAACTTTAGGTTGAACATCACATAGACTAAATCATTCAATTTGGCTTGTGTAAGTCGATTCCTTCTCTTTGTGTGGACCCAGTGCCAGATTTCCAATATCAATAAATATTGTATCATAAATCTTAATAGAATGTAATTGTTAATATTACCTGATTAAAAGAACTCCAGTTGCGCTCGCACCCCGACGCACTACAAGTCAAACTCAAAACTCGGATGGCAAATTTTTGCAACTCAGGACATTCGTCCCCAAATTGAGACCACCAATCCGCTGAAAATGTTATATTTCACAATCATGTTAAATCTTAGATAGTTTTCAATTGAAAGAAATAATATAATAAAACAAAATATATACTGAGGACTCCTCTTCTTGCGCGTACTTATTGCGCTTTCCCATCCAAAAAAACCTCTTGCGTGCTTAAAAGCATCAATCTGTAAATCAATTTTTTCCCTTGCAGATGGATCATTTACCATTCTCATGATGCAATCAAACAAGCCTTTTTTAATCTCAAAGTGTTTGGAAAATGAAGGCTCGTATGTACATTGTGGATTGAGAAAGTATGCTGCCGCATGCAAGTTGGTATGGAGTTGACGATCCCATCTATCATCCACGATATCACACAATGTTCGATATTTTGTTTCATCATTGTCCAATGCTTTCGCCATTTCTTCCTTGGCTCTATCCATGGCCTCGTAGATGAAACCCATTGGTGGATATTTTTCAGAATCCACCATCCGCAAAACCAAAACTAACGGTTTCGTCGTTTGCATCACGTAGGCAACACCAGGCCAAAAAGTTTTGCTTCTCAAAATTGTTTGACTTACACTTTTCCCTTGAAGCTTAGAAGCATAGGGACTCTTCTTCCATTTGCTGGAAGTAAAAAAGGATTCCAAAGGATCCTTCATGCTCATCAACTTCTGTAGTGTGAGAAAAGCCGTAGCAAAACGTGTGATCGCTGGTCGTACCAAATCTCCGCCTATTTGCTTCCTTACCATGGCCAAAACCCATCCATGCGCATAGATGTAATTAATAATCCTTTTCGCTTTCTTCAACACAGAGGCAGGTAGAGGCAATTTCAAGATATCTTCCAACATCAAGTCTATGCAGTGGGTTGCACACGGAGTCCAGTAAAGGTGCTTCCTTTTCTCCATCAACATTTGTCCAGCCGCCTTGTAATTTGAGGCATTGTCTGTAATAACCTGTACAATGTTGCCTTCGCCGACCTCCTCTTGCAATCTCATCCAACAGGTTAAATAGCAAGGTAGCATTCTTCACTTTGTCGGATGCATCTACGGACTTCAAGAACCATGTGCCTTTTGGGTTGTTCACCAAGAAGTTGATTAAAAAACGACCCTTTACATCTGTCCAATCATCTGACATTATGCTGCATCCAGTTTCTGCCCATGAAGCCTTTGCCTCACTCATAATGTCCCCAATACTCTTTACTTCTTCTTTCAAAATCCAACCCATTAGCTCATAAGCAGATGGAGGCTTCAATCCCCTCCCAAAGGAGCCGACAGCATGAAGCATCAATGAAAAGGAAGGGCTACTTGCACAGTTAAATGCCAACCCATTCTCAAAGAAGAACCTACTGATGGAACAACAGACACGACTTCTCTCCTCTTTCTTCCAAGTCTCATTCAATGTAGTTTGATGGCCACTCACCCCAATCGTAGTCGTAGGACTTGGACTTCCCAATGGTGATGGGCCAGCAACAAAGAAGTCCATCGGACCTCTTACCCTCTTCAAGTTACTAGATCCAGAAGGAGAGACTGCTTGATTGTCACCACCAAATGGACTTTGCATTTCAAAGCTACCCGCTCTGCACAATTCTTACATCTCCATCATTGCTCTTCTATTTTTCTCTTTATTGGACGATAATATTGCCTTCATTTCATTCAACACTTCAGTAGGAACTTGTGCACATCCTTTCACATTTTTTCCGGTCTTTGTGAGATGATGCTTGAGTCTAGCGACTCCACTTGTAATCCTCTTCCCACAAAAATTACATTGGACATACACATATCCTTTCCCTTTTTGAGCCTCGTCCATCTCAAGCTGAACACAATATTTCTATGCGGGATCGTTCCGACCTCTCTCGGAATTCTTTGCAGACTTCGGCATCTCTATAACTTCAAGTAACAAAAATGAACAACATAAAGACTGAAATTTAAGGATTTATTCTTAACCGATTTAAGAAAATTATAAAGACTAAAATAAGCAAAGATTATCTAATCAATATGTTAAGATTTCGGTAATCTTCTTGTTGAATTTAATCATTTATAGAGCTTCATTGCTAAAGCACTGATGAAGAAACAAAGCATCACAAGCATATCTTTACGTATTCCAGTTAGCATCACCAAGGTCCCAACAAAAATATCATGATGTCTTTGCGAAAATATCCAACAAAAATATCCAACAGAAAAGGATGTCTTTGCGAGGAAAAAAATATGACACACATAAGACAACCGAAATTAAAAAAATAAAAAATCTTACTTTTGAAGGCGGAGGCGGAGCACCTTCGAAGGCGGAGGCGGAGTAGCAGGCCTGCAGGAGACGTCGCAGTGGCTGCTTGTGCGCAGTGCCGGCGACCGGCGGCGAGTGGTGCTGGCGACCGGCGGCGAGTGGTGCTGGCGACCGACGGCGAGTCGACGATGGAGGAGTTGGAGGAGACGTCACTCGACGATGGTTAGGGTTTTTTACCGTGAAAACAGAAGGTCCCGAAGGTCCAGAACATTTCATCGACACAGAAAAAAATTTAAGTGTCCCAGGAACGCCTCACGGGACCGCCTCGCCTTACGCCTCGCCTCGCCCCGCTTCGCAACGCCTCGCTAGATGAGGCGCCTGCCTCACACATTCAGGCTGAGGCGCTCGCCTCAAAATGAAATTTGAGCGCCTCACCTCGAGGCGCGATTTTTCAAACCATGCATGGGAGGCAGATGATGCATATGCCAAAGTTTGGATTCCAGGTACATTGGCAATAGAGATCGCCAATGATGTACTACATCAGCCCACAACCAAGGCGATGTGGGATTTCTCGCTGCTACTTATTCACAGGCAAAGAATGAGACAATGATTCTACAACTACAGCATGATATCTTTACTATCAAGCAAAATGGACGGCCCCTTCATTCGTTATATACGTCCTTGCGTGGGATGTTCGAGAAGCTCCACAGCTTCATGCCTCTCGCATCTACTCCTGAGCAGCAGAAGACTTATATGAATGCCACCATGGTTGGTGTATTCATGGCAGCCCTTGATCCTGAGTATGAGGCTGCTCGTTCCCATATTTTGGCAGACGCCACTATTCCTCCCATGGAGGAAGCCTTCCGCAGGCTTAGTCGGATCACTGACCCATTGCCTACTGCTAGTCAGACTTCTTCAGCGATGGCTGCCTCCCGAGGTCTGGGAGGCTCTTCTCAGTTTCGCGGACGCAGGCCTCGTGGCAAGGAAGGTCGTATTCGTCAGCCATGTACTTACTGCCATCGTCTTGGACATACAGAGGATACATGCTACTCCAAACATGGATTTCCTGCTTCTGCTCGAGTGGCTGAGCAGATTGAGCCCCCGACTGACTCTTCTTTAGATCAACAATTTGATGACCTTGTAGCACGATTGTGGGGCATTATACCTCCTGCTAGTCCGGTTACGTCATTCACCGATCTCCCAGAGTCATTCAGATTTGGTTGCTTCAGCCTCCTCCAGTACCTCAAGTAGTAATCATGCACTTACTAGTTGTAGTGGATCAGATGTTATAGAATGGATTATGGACTCTGTAGAGATAGTTGTTCGTCTTTGATGTTATTTATTATTTCAGTTTCTTTATGTACCTCTCATGTAATTTACCCAAGGGCTCTCTCCCTATGTAAGAGACCCGAGGGCTCTATGGAATAAACCATCTGAGTATTCTAACATGGTATCAGAGCCATGACCCTAACCTGGGGTTTTTTCCACCGCCGCCCCCCCCCCTCTCTAGGGTTTTCGCCGCCCCTCCCCTCCCCGGGGCTCCCAGCCTCCCACCACCGCCGCTGGGGCCTCTCTCCTTCACCGGGCCCCCCACCATCGCCGCCAGCCCCTGCCGGGCCCTCACACCGCCGCCGGGCCCCTCCTCTACCCACCGCCAGCCCCTGCCGGGCCCCCCCCAAGCCGTCGAGCCCTCACCAACCGATGCCGGGCCTCCCCACCTGCTGTCCAGCCGCTGACCGTCCCCTGTCAGCCGCCATCTTTGCCAAGTAGAGGCTCCCAAGGCCTCTACTCGGTGCCGGTGTGCCGCGTTCTTCCTAGGACTCGGCGTTATGTTTGATTCAAGTGCATAATCGTCTACCTATGCACTTGGATCCTACAAGGTCTTGGTAGACAGTATTTTCTTGGTCTATCAGTAGTTGCTCTTCTCCGGCATCATGTCAGATCAGAAGCTTGATATGCCCACCATAGGTGCCTTCAAAGGTTCAGCACCAATCATCAAGATGGACGGGACGAACTACGAACTGTGGGCGATGCAGTTCCTCAGTCTCATGAAGTCGTGTGGTAAGAAGCATATTCTTACCGAGGATGAACCGCCGGAGAAGACAGGAATCTATGCCTCATGGGAGGCGGATGATGCGTACGCCAAGGTGTGACTCTCAGGTACGCTCACGACGGAGATAGCGAATGATGTCCTTCACCAGCCCACCGCTAAGGCGATGTGGGATATTTTGGCTATGACGTACTCTCAGGTCCGTAATGAGACGAAGATGCTCCAGTTGCAGCATGATATATTTACCACGAAGCAGAATGGGAAGCCTCTTCATTCCCTGTACACGTCGCTTCGTGGCATGTTCGAGAAGCTCTACAGCACCATTCCGCTTACAGCCACGCCGGAACAGCAGAAGACGTTCCTCAACGCCACTATGGTTGGCGTATTACTCGCTACCCTAGATCCGGAGTACGAGGCAGCACGCGCTCAGATACTGGCAGATGCCACCATCCCACCGATGGAAGAGGTATACAGGAGGCTCAGTCGTGTACCCGTTCCATCCAGTACAGCGACTGCAACTCCGTCAGCAATGGCAGTTTCCAGGGGACGTGGTGGTTCGTCCTCATTTCATGGCAGGGGAAGTGGTGGACGTGGCCGCGGAGGCCGCATACGCTCTACGTGCTCATATTGTCGCCGCACTGGTCATTCAGAGGATACATGCTATTCCAAGCATGGTTTTCCTCCTTCTGCACGAGTAGCTGATCATGTTCAGGGTCCACCCGCATCTACTCCAGATCACAGGTTCGAAGAGTTGGTGGCACGACTTCGGGATATTATGCCACAATCTTCTTCATCAGAGGGTGCAGACGTTTCTGATGTTGCGGCTTCGGCGTCAGCCAGTACATCGGCCTCAGCCAGTGCCTCAGGTAGTCCTTCAGCCTCATTTCATAGTCATGACCTCACAGGATGGATTGTCGACTCTGGAGCTACCCATCATCTATGCCGTGAGAAAGATATTCTGCAGTCATACAAAGCTGTTCAGCCAGGTCGCTCTGTACTCATTGCCGATGGCACTCAGTCTCCTATCATCGGTCAGGGGGAGACAGCTTTGCTACCCTCTATGCACTTACAGAATGTGCTACATGTTCCAGAATTCTCTATGAACCTCTTATCTATTAGTCAGATTACACGTGATTTGCACTGTCGTGCTATTTTTGATCCATCGTCTGTTATTTTTCAGGACATACTGACGGGCAGGGTGATTGGCTGTGGTTCTGAGCACAATGGCCTTTATCGTCTTGTTCGTAACTCCTACGCTGGTGTCTCCTTGCATACCCAGGCCTCTGTTTCTCCGTACACCTGGCATCTTCGGTTCGGTCATCTACCGCTGCAAAAGATGCGTCACCTCCTGCCTTAGATATCTCCGAGTTCTTCTTTTCGGTGTGAAGCATGTCAGTTAGGGAAGCACCATCGGTCTAGCTTCCCCGGTCGTCAGAGTCGGAGCAGTAGCTCCCCGTTTGAATTATTTCATATAGATATTTGGGGTCCAAGTCGTGTCCCGGATCACCAGGGGCACAGGTTCTATCTAGTGGTGGTTGATGACTTCTCCAGAGTGTCGTGGACTTTTCTTCTCAAAAATAAATCTGAAGGAGGAAATGTTCTTCAAAATCTAATTAATGAAGTTCAGAATGTTTTTCATCTACTGTTAAGTATGTGCGTACTGACAATGCATTGGAGTTCTGCACTCGCTCTCTTGCTAGCTTCCTTTCATCTAAAGGCATTGTCCACCAAACCACATTGCCTACACCTCTCAACAAAATGGGGTTGCCGAATGAAAACATCGACACTTTCTTGACATTGCTCGCACTTTACTTATTCAGAGTTGTGCTCCATTAACCTTTTGGGGTGATGCTATACTTACTGCGTGTTATCTGGTCAATCGAATGCCTACAACTGTTCTTGGGGAAAAGTCTCCAATCTCTGTTCTCTTTCCTGACAGAGACTTGTTTACATTGACACCTCGGGTTTTTGGCACTGTCGCTTTTGTTCACCGCTTATCTCTGGGGCTTGATAAGCTATCCCCTAGGGCTATCAAGTGTGTTTTCGTGGGCTACTCCAGGACACAGAAGGGGTACCGTTGCTATGATCCTGTCAATAACAAGTACTATGTGAGTGCAGATGTTACATTTTTCGAACCTGTCATGTAATTCTCCCCTGCAGGTGACAGATTGGTCTCCTTCACATCATCAGACTCCCAAGTCTATGTTCCACCACCTCCAAGCCTGGGTCCGTCCTCTACTCCAGCGTCCCAAATATCAACACCACCACCACCACCCCCGCCACCACCACCACCACCACCCCCAGTTGTTCCTTTCACTAAGTTCTACACGAGACGCACGGGCCCTGCTCAAGCTACATCTCAACCATCCAGCACGCCTCAGGTATGTTCTGATATTAATGATGGGTTAAATAATGCACATGTGCAGGAGCTTTTACCACAGGAGGAGGACCAACCGGTCAGCACTGTTTTGGATGACTTGGACCGGCCTATTGCTCATAGGAAACAGCGAAGACAGTGTGCCTCATATCCCCTAGCCTCTCATGTCTCCTTTCATCGTCTCACTGGGGATTTCCAGAAGTTTGCCGCTGTTGTATCGTCAGTTGAGATTCCACGGACATATCAGGATGCCATGAAGGCTGAATGCTGGCGTTTAGCAATGGAAGAGGAGATGCGTGCATTGCAATCCAGAGGGACTTGGTCTCTAGTCCCTATTCCTCCAGGTGCGTCTGTGGTGAGCTGCAAGTGGGTTTTTACGGTCAAATATCATGCAGATGGTCGTCTTGACAGATACAAGGCCAGGCTTGTAGCACGAGGGTTTACACAGACATATGGGGTAGATTACTTGGACACTTTTTCACCGGTGGCGAGACATTCTACCCTTCGCATTCTTCTATCGGTTGCAGTGGTACGTGACTGGACCATATTCCAGCTTGATGTTAAGAATGCTTTCTTGTATGGTGATCTACAGGAGGAAGTCTACATGCAGCAGCCACCCGGGTTTGCTGCTGAGGGGGAGACTCAGAAGGTATGCAGACTTCATAAGGCTATCTATGGCCTTAAGCAGAGTCCTCGTGCATGGTTCCAGAAGCTCTCCCAGCTTATTGAACGACAGGGTTTCAGAAGATCAAATGCGGATCACTCACTGTTCGTCCGGAAGACCCCTAGAGGTACCATCGTTGTTATGGTATATGTTGATGACATATTGGTTACTGGAGATGATGCACAAGGGGTTGAGATAACCAAGTCTATGTTGGGCAGCCAGTTCATTACAAAGGATCTAGGCACAATACAGTATTTTCTGGGGATAGAATTTGCAAGAAATGCACAAGGAATGGTGATGACTCAAAGAAAATATGTCACAGATTTGCTGGTTGAAACAGGAATGACTGGATGCAGACCTTCAAGTACACCGATGGATCCGAGTATGAAGCTGTACGATGATGACACTGAGGAGGTGGACAAGAGAAGGTACAGAGAAATGGTGGGCAAGCTCTTATACATCACTATAACTCGACCGGATATTGCACTTGCAGTAAACCGGGTGAGTCAATTTATGGAGCAGCCGAGGCAAGTACATATGGATGCATTGTAAATGATATTGAGATATCTGAAGTCTTCACCAGGCACAGGGTTGCTGTTCAAGAAAGGCACAGATTTGTCTATTTCAGCCTGCGCAGATGCGGATTATGCAGGATGTCCACGGGATCGTAAGTCTACTTCTGGATTTGCTATCTTCGTAGAAAGCTCTTTAGTCTCCTGGAAAAGCAAGAAGCAGACTGTTGTGGCGAGATCCAGTGCCGAATCCGAGTACAGGGCCATGGCACAGGCAAGCACAGAAATGATGTGGGTTAAAGCAGTCCTAGAAGATCTGAATGTTGAAGTTCCGTTGCCTATGAACCTGCAATGTGACAATCAGGCAGCGTTATTCATTGCCAACAATCCAGCCTTCCATGAGAGAACAAAACATATAGAGGTGGATTGTCATTACACTAGGGACATGATTCGGAAGGGCTTCATCTCCACGTCTCACGTCAGTTCAGAGGACCAGACAGCAGACATATTCACAAAGCCATTGCTCAGAGGACCTTTCCAGAGATGTTCTTCCAAGCTGAGCATGATAGATATCTATGCTCCATCTTGAGGGGGAGTGTAGAGATAGTTGTTCGTCTTTGATGTTATTTATTATTTCAGTTTCTTTATGTACCTCTCATGTAATTTACCCAAGGGCTCTCTCCCTATATAAGAGACCCGAGGGCTCTATGGAATAAACCATCTGAGTATTCTAACAGACTCCGATGCCACACATCACTTGTGTGGTGACAGAGGTCAACTAGTTACAGCCTACAAACAGGTTCCTCCAGGACGAATTGTGGTTATTGCAGATGGGACTTTTTCCCCGATCATTGAACAGGGGAGATTAGCTTGACGCCCTCTATGCATCTACAGAATGTGTTGCATGCACCTGACTTCTCTATGAATTTATTATCTATTAGTCAGATTACGAAGGATATACAATGTAGAGCTATTTTTGACCCATCTTCTCTTGTATTTCAGGACATCCTTACGGGCAAGGTGATTGGGTGTGGCCGTGAGCAGGGTGGTCTCTATCACTTAGTTCGAACTCCTTATGCTGGAATTTCCTCTCTTTCTGCTGGACTTGTCTCACCCTTTACGTGGCACTTGCGCTTTGGTCATCTCCCACTACAGAAAAAGTGTTATGTTCTACCATAGATCTCTCCTCACTCATCCTTTCAATGTGAGGCATGTCAATTGGGAAAGCATCATCGATCCGCCTTCCCTAGTCGTCAGAGTCGGAGCAGTAGCTCTATTTTTGAGTTGCTTCATATAAATATTTGGGGTCCCACTCGTGTTCCTAATCACCAGGGACATAGGTTTTATCTTGTTGCAATTGATGATTTCTCTCATCTGTCCTGTGTTTTTTTATTATAGAGTAAATCTGAAGCTGGAGATGTTATCAAAGCTTTTCTAACTGAAGTGAAAAATGTGTTTTTTCTTCCATAAAATTTGTGAGAACTAATAATGCCTTGGAATTATGTACTCATACTCTTTCCAGTTATTTTATGACCTGAGGTATTATTCATCAAACATCATGTGCCTATACTTCCCAACAAAATTGTGTTGCAGAGATAAAGCATCGTCATTTGCTTGATGTTACAAAAACTCTTCTCATTAAGAGTCATGCTCCGCATTCTTTTTTGGGGGTGATGTTCTTACGGCATGTTATCTTATTAATCGCGTGCCCTCGCCGGTCTTAGGTGAGAAAATTCAATTCTCTCTTGCTTTTCCTGAAAAGGAATCGTTCTCACTTACTCCTCATGTGTTTCGCTCAGTCGCCTTTGTCCACCAGTTGTCTCCAGATATTGATAAGCTCTCTCCTAGAGCTGTCAAGTGTGCCTTTGTTGGGTACTCCAGGACACAAAAGGGTACAGATGTTATGATCCAATGCGCAGGAAGTATTATGTTAGTGTCGATGTCACCTTTTTCAAGTTCGTAATGTACTTTTCTCCTACAGGTGATCGGTTGACTTCCTTAGACTCTGATGATGAAATATACATGTCACCACCACAATCATCACCTCCTTCACCTCCACCATCATCACCTCCTTCACCACTACCACCGCCACTTCCACCACCTCCTATGGTCCCAATCCCACCATTGCCGCATCACTATACTCGTCGCCTGCTTCTGCTCATGGTTACCGCTCATAATCTAGCACGCATGAGGTATGTTCTGAATACACAGTTTCTAATGATGGGTCTAATGGTCTACCTGAGCAGGGTTCTTCACAGGAGACAGACATGGAGGTTGCTGATTTGCACTTACCTATTGCGTTTCAAAAGCATAAGCGCAGCTGTGCATCATATCTTATCGCATCTTTGGTCTCCTTTGATCGCTTGACTGGGGATTTCAAGAAATTTGTTATTGCATTGCCTGTTGTGGACATTCCACGGAATTATTAAGAGGTTTTGAAGGACAGTCAGCGACGATTGGCTATGGAAGAAGAGATGGTTGCCCTCCAGTCGAGAGGTACTTGGAGCCTTATCCCAACCCCCACTTAGGCGTTTATAGTAAGTTGCAAATGGGTATTTACAGTGAAGCACAATGCCGATGGGAGCATTGATACGTACAAGGCTCGACTGGTTGCCCGTAGTTTTACTCAAACATACGGGGTGGATTATCTTGACAAACATTCTCACTAGTCGCTCGTCATTCTACCTTACATATTCTTTTATCTATTGCCGCGGTTCGAGATAGGCCCTTGTTTCAGTTGGATGTCGAGAATGCCTTTTTGTATGGTGATCTTCAGGAAGAAGTCTACATGGAACAACCGCCGAATTTTGTTGCTGAGGGGGAGTGTTCACACGTGTGTAGACTTCACAAGGCAATCTATGGCCTTAAGCAGAGGCCAAGAACATGGTTCCAAAAGCTCTCGGATTTGTTTGAGAAGCAGGGGTTCAAACGATCGAATAAAGATCACTCTCTTTCTGTACAGAGAACCTCCAGAGGTATGGCTGCTATTATGGTATATATTGATGATATACTCATTACATGAGATGATATCCAGGGAATAAAGAGGGTGAAAGAATTTATGGGTCGTGAATTTGTTACCAAGGATCTAGGAGCTCTTATATACTTTATGGGATTGAAGTTCGCCAGAAATCAACAAGGGCTTGTGATGACTGTGAGAAAATGTCACTGACTTGTTAAGTGACACAGGTATGCTTGGATGTCGACTTGCGACTACACCCATGGATCCAAGCATGAAGCTCTATGATGATGATAATGATGAGGTTGACAGGAGAAAATACAGGGAACTGGTGGGAAAGCTTCTTTATGTTACCACTACCACACCCGATATTTCATTTGCAGTCAGCCGGGTGAGCCAGTTTATGGAACAACCTCGTTAGGTACATATGGATGCTATACATATGATACTAAGGTATCTTAAATCATCTCCAGGTGCAGGGCTGCTATTTAAAAAGGGTGGCACTATTACTATCTCAGCATGCGTAGAGGCAGACTATGCAGAGTTCTACAAGGACATGAAGTCCACGTCATGATTTGCGATATTTGTTGGAGATTCACTTGTCTCATGGAAAAGTAAGAAGCAAATTGTTGTTTGCTAGATCTAGTGCCGAATCTGAGTATAGAGCTATGGCACAAGCATGTACAGAAGTGATGTGGGTTCGAGCAGTCCTAGCAGATCTACTCATAAATGTTCCTCCCCCCATGTCGCTGGAATGCGACAATCAGGTTGTCTTATTCATTGATAATAATCTTGCATTCCATGAGAGGACAAAGCACATTGAGTCCGATTGTCACTATATACGTGACATGATCCAGAAGGGATTCATTTCTACATCTCATATCAACTCAAGGGACCAGATGGCAGACATTTTCACAAAAGCCTTACTTAGAGGGCCCTTCCAGAAGCGTTCATCCAAGCTGAGCATGATAGATATCTATGCTCCATCTTGAGGGGATGTAGAAATATTTCATGTTTATGTATATTTTAATCTATTGTCTTTTTCTTCTGTCTACTTTATGTAATTTGCCCATAGGTCTCTCCCTATATAAGAGAGCCTAAGGCTCAAGGAATAAAACAAGTTTATCATTTTTTCCAATAGAGACTTCACAAAGAAGAAGCACAAATTGTATCCACATAGTGGCAGTGGCCACTAGACTGAGTACTGTAGAAATTGTACAACTTATGATTATATGAACTTTAATGGGATCTCTTGGTGTCGAAATGGATGACTTCGGAACAACGGTCTCTTCACCACTCCATTGTGGATTAAGTTCTTATCATCAAGAGTGGTAATAAAATCTCCAAAAGCCATCATATTACGATGGATGCATTTTTCATCAATATTTCCCAACATGATCAATCGCTCCTCCTCCCACATACCTAGAGATATGGATATATTGGTGCAAGAAAAATGGAATAATTTTATTCCAACTACAATGAGGACAAGAATTAGACAAGGATAAGATTTCTTTCTAGAGTATTTTTCGAACGAAGTTGTTCAGCATGCTCTACTACCATCACAAGCTACAACCGATGCACCATCACAAGCTCTAGTTGCTCTAAAAAGACGTCACTCCCCATTAATATCTTCATAAAGAGCATGTTCTACTGCATCATCATGAGCTCATGCCACTCGTTGAGACATACATGTCAACAAGAGTAGATATCCCCAGATGCTCCTAACAATTTTAACCAAGGATATTAACAAATTCTCATGGACTACAAGAGCACCAACTCTTATACAAAATAGGAAAACTATTTGTCAATAAACTGACAGATGTTGTCAACACATCCAAGAAAGCAGGATGCACAACCCTCGTGTTTAGTTGTCACATTGAGTTCGGGCGTTGAACATACTACCAACAATAAGTCAAAGGGAGGCTAAGATGATGTCAAGTCATCATGCCCTTGATGCCTTGGGAGGCACATGTATGTGTGTTATATTTGGGATAAATAATAGTAATCCCTTAGTCTCCTTGGTAACTCTCGAAGAGGGTGTGCTTACTCCAAAACATGTCCTCAATGGTGGGGATCAGCTACTAGCCCTACTAGGCTTGTGGTTTTCAATTGTTATATCTATGTATTTTTTTCACGTGGTTGGGGAGCGAGGGGATATTCTTGACTTATTTTCGATCAATGACGATTTATCCAACCCTTTCATCAGCTTTTGTTCCATTTTTTCTTCTGGATTTTTTATTGTTGTTCACGGGATTGGATTCTAAGGTATGTTAAGGTTTGCGTTCATGCCAGAATACAAGTGATGTACTTGATTGGTTGGTATGCCACTCTTATTACTTTTTGTATTGTTTTTTTGATATAATTCGATCATTTACGACCAAATTTCAATTGGTGGAAAGCCTTAGATGGCTTCGTTATGAAAACATTCATTTCTGTAAGGGTATAGCGAGTGAATTGGACCCCCAGTGTGGGAAAATAATGCGAAGGGACAAACATAACTTTTTCGGGAGCAGGGAATGCCAATAAAGAAGAAGACTAGGCGAGCTTGCTTCAACCTAAATTGGAAAGGTCGATATCATATTTACTTTTGAAAAATATACAGGTAATTATGGGAAATAAGGGTCACAAAGAAAGCCATTTTTATCAAATACTTTGTTACGATGAAATTCTATATTTAGATTGTCCAATCCACCTTACATGGCATTTGAGCTCCAAGATAGGTGTAAAATGCATATTCCAAAAAAATAACAAAAGTCTAGCAATACATTATCTTTTTTCAAAATCTTTGAGGGGATATCTTTGAATTGAAGTGCAAAAAGCTCACTAGTTTGAGCAGGGATGATATATCTAGCTCTTTCATCAACTGACGAAGAGCATACTCTGGCTGCGAAGGAAGAAAATCAAGGCAAATGATAGGATAAGGGAGGCAAAATGGAACCACAACAGAGAATGCCAAGAACATGCCAACTTTGTGATAAAAGAAAATACGATTCGTCTTAATTTTGGGCGTGAAAAAGCTAATACTAAAAGTAGGTGAATTAAGCTCCGACGTGATCAAATTTGAATTTGGCACTACATAAATTATGGGGATTAATAACAAATCATAAATTTTACTTCCATATGTTTTCTGCTTTTATCTTTACTTTCATGATTTTCATGTTTTATCATGTAGGTTGAACAATATATACTAAATTTCACTATTATCGGCATGAAAAAAATACATAATGTTATATTCTAAGCTTATCTGCATCCCTAAATGCGTGAAAATAGTAACAACAACAAAGCCTTTTCCCACAATAAGTAGGTCGGTTACATGGATTCTATGCCTCCATTCAGATCTATCTTGGATCAATCTCGAGCTTATATCCAGAAAACTAAGATCCCTTCGTATAGTCTCATTCCAACATTTCTTGGGCCGTCCTGGCCCTTTCTTAGCCGGCTCAACATCCCAAAACTCGCATCTCCTAACTGGTGCATCAGCCGACCTTTTTTTGCAAATGAGCAAACCATCTTAAGCAGTTTTCTCGCATCTTATCCTCGATCGGAGCTACACCAACTTTATTTCTGATTACATCATTCTGAATCCAATCTTTACGTGTGTGTGTCCACACATCCACCTTAGCATTTTCATTTCTACTACTGCCATTCTCTGCACATGTCAATGGTTCACAGGCCAACATTCAGATCCATAGAACATAACAGGCCTCAAAGATGCTTTGTAAAACTTTCCTTTGATTTATAAAGGAATTTTCTTATCACAGAGAACAACAGAGACTCCTCTCCACTTTAGTCAGCCTGCAGTTATTCTATTAGTAACATCTTCATCAATTTCCCCATCATGTTACAAAATAGATCCCAGATATCTAAATGAATCTCTCTTTTGAATGTTATCGTTACCAATCTTAACCTCGATTCATTCATCATTGTTGTCATCAAAGGTGCACTCCATATATTCAGTCTTAGCCCTACTTATACGAAATCATTTAGTCTCTAATGCATGTCTCCAAACGTCAAGCTTCTCAATTACTCCATCTCTAGTTTCATCAATCAACACAATATCATCAGCGAATAACATATACCGAAGTATGTCATTTTGAATGTGACTTGTCAACTCGTTCATAATCAAAGTAAAAAGAAATGGACTCAAAGCTAAACCTTGATGTAAACCAATGTTGATGTTAAAATAGTCAGTCTTCCAAGACTGGATCCTTACACAAGATAAAGCACTATCATACATATCCTTCATAAGGTTAATGTATAGAGCAGGTACTTGTCTCTTCTCCAAAACTCTCCACAATATCTCCCGTACAACAGAATCATAAGCCTTCTCCAAATCAATAAAAATCATATGAAGATTCTTCTTTTTAGCTCTATAAATCTCTATTGTTCTGCTCAACAAATGGATGGCTTCAATAGTTGAGCAACCTGGCATGAATCCACGTTGATTTTCTTTTACTTTAGAAACTTGCCTCAACTTTCTTTCAATCACACGTTCCAAAATTTTCATAGTGTGACTCATTAGCTTGACACCTCTGTAATTTAAACAATTTTGAATGTCCCCTTTTTTCTTATAAAGAGACACCACGATACTTCTCCAATCTTTAGGCATTTTCTTGCTTCGCCAAATAACATTGCATGACAATAGTAAATTTATATTATTTATGCATTTAAGATATATATTTTTGAAATATTTTTAAGATATATTGAAGACTCATTATCTTTGAAATTCACCCATTTTCATCGTTTCTAGGTCGTTTCGGCACGATTCCAGGACATTGTTGCCACTTCAATCAGCATCCTTCTCGACATCACAACCAGCCTCCATCTCAAAGTCGTCGGAGACTGACACAGCCTTGCCCTTCCCTATGCCTCTCCTCATGACCACCCTAAACCCCTCCCTCAAGCTCCTCGTCACTTCTGCCTGGATCAATCATTTAACTTTAATAGTAGAAAAAGTCGGCTTGCAAATTAAACCTCGAATACAATTTTTGTTTATGAAATGTAAAAACTTCTACACTGGTCCTTGAGAACAGATATTGGAAGTCGATATGTTTAAGAAAAAGTCTAGCTCACAACTTGGCATTTGTTCCTGGAAATGGCATGTGTACTATCGGGATGTAAGCATACTATTTCTTCTCACAGCGTCACAAGCACATAGTGAATCTTCTACATTTCTCCTTACATAATATCTTTTGTCTATGTACATAACACTTTTATATGAGGTTATTTCAATGACATATCAGCATGCAGAAACCATATAGTTGATGAAACATATACAGAAGCTGTGACAAATATATGGATCCCGAGAAAAAACTTATAGAGATTTGTTTCCATATTTACGTTATTTTAGGGTAGCCAGGGCCCCAATTTTTCAGTCTTCAGACTGAAAAAAAACTTATATGCCGAAACAAGTCAATTTTTCATTCATTTTTTTTTAAAAATTTCCATTCATTGTGTGCCCCAACCAGTCTTCCATATCATTTAAATGGAAAAAATTACGTTCTTTCGGCATTTCCCGCCTCAAATGTTAGTACCACCCCAAGTAACCACCGTGTTGTATTATAAACTACTAAGGAGGGAGAAAATAAAGATGTAATTAAAGATCTACAAGGATGGTCTTTATGTGAAAGAGGAGATGTTTACGTTCATCTTCACCTCAGCCTACTATATGTATCTTCCAACTGTTCTCTCTTAATTTTAACAAACATGCAGATTTCGTCAATAAAAGATGCATGAGTATGAAGGTGTGGTAGGAAAATAAAGAGCATGTATAAATGATTTCCATAGTAAGAGATGAGAATAGCATTTTACCTGTCGAAAGTACCGCAAGAACTTACTATCCCCAAGACCAGCAATTTGAGAAGTAGAAACAAATGCATATCCACGTGTTGGTCTTAAACTTGAATTTCTTCTATCAACTTTAAATGTATATTTCAGTGACGATAGCAAGCTATGTCCCAAGTGTCTCCTGATTGACTTTGATGCCATCTTTGATGGGTCACTTAAAGTGCGCCAGGTGAGGTTGTAAGACAGATCGTGGTATCTCGTTGACATCAAACCTACTGAGAGGCCAAGCAGTTGCTCTTTGTAGGAAGAAAATTTCAACCAATCTTGAGTAAGAAGAGAAAGACGTGCTACTAAAGGGTAAGATATAGCCTTAAATCTAGGTAATGATAGGCCTGTGCTTATTTCCGTTGTCTGGTTCCAACCATAGACCCCAGAAGCATCCCAAATATCTCCTAGACCAAGAAGATTCTTCAACTTAAGTGACAACTCAAGGGACCAAGATTTGGCTTCCTGAAAAAGCGTATTTAATGAGAAAACACCTTTTCAAAAATATTCAGATACAAATTATTTTATAAAATTATTAAGGAAAAATCAAGTACAAAGCACTGATCTGATAATCAGAGCTAAAGCCTAATGATGTCACATGCATGCTTCTTTAAAGAAAAAAAGGTGTGCTCCCAAAATGGAGCACAGCCATATTATATATTCATAAACTTAAAAGAGGGTTTACAAAGATCAATACTCAAAAAGAGCCTTGATATGTTCTAATACATTTTCCACAGAATTTTATCTGTAGTAGCGTGATTATATTGTTATTCAAGAGCCACCTCTCGGTTTATAACTAGCATCAATCAAAAAAATAAATATTACTCAATTAAAGATTCAACTGATCACCATGTCTTTTTGTGTAAGTATGCAGTTACTAAATAATCCTGTCAAAATAATAGGAATTAGACCTAATTTGATTTCAAACAAAAAAAACTTCATAAGGATATATATTTTATACAATTTTTAATTTTGAGTACTTGATAAAAAAAAAATGTCAGATCTCTTGCTAAATATTAATCAGAGACCGTCTCATTACACACCAACCAAAGAGACCAGATGACGGTTAGGGGTCAGATCTTATCACCATATGAACTGCCATTGGTGGTCCCAAGTGATGCCGAAAAGCCCGCAGCACAAGTAGGGTCCACCCAATCAATCGCGGCCTCCATCTAGACCTCACTCAATATCCTTGGAGATATCCGAACACATCAGATATGTTGCACCGGTCCCTAACAGAATCCGTGCCCTATGCATTCTCGGAATCATACATCCCCTTCTCAACTACCACAAGTATATCTTCACTCTCAATTGCACCTTCCAACTCCAAATCATAATGCAGTCTTTGGCCAGACCTCTCAGGTCGAATTATGCCTTCTTGACAGTTGACAGAAGAAATGCAATCACCCCACATACAACAGTCTTGTCTAGTAGGAAACCCCTTCACGTTAGTAAGAGACTTGCCATGAAGTATGAAAGCCTCTGCTCAGAAAATCCATAGCAAAAAAATAGGAGTGTGACTGGATACAAAGACATGTAGTCATCCGCTATCGTATTCATTTTTAGGTAAATATAAATAAGCATTTTTCTTTGACAGATATGAATAAGTATGTGAGTTTTTTTTGTGAATACATATATGAATATGGATATCAAAAATTATTTTTTAGGATATGGATACATGATTATATTTTTTGTGGATACGTCTATGGATATATGTATTACCGAATTTACACGTGTATACTGCATAGATTTTAGGATATGGATACAGATATGGTCATTTACAAATCATTTACAAATGCAAGAAGGAAAATGTATATCTTTTTGCTATGTAAGTATTTGTTATACAAGTTAATTAATTTAGTACATAGTTTATTTTCATTATCATTTTGTTATTTTTGTAGCTTGTGCGATTTTTCTTAAGATCATTAGTTTGAACTTTACAAAAATATTTCATGTGATTGTTTGTGTTAAATCCATGTTGAAAAGATCCAATTGTCTAGAGGAAAATTCATAAATAGCGTTCTCAATTGAGAATTTAAGAATTTGTCTTCGATTGTTTTACGTTGGTTGTCAATGACCTAACATACCTTATTTACCAAGGCTTGGGCTCTCAGTTTAAAATACATGCATTTTGATGGCAAATCGATGGTGATAATAAATACAATAGAAAGGAAGAGTCAGATACTAGGTCTTTAAAAGACAAAATGGGTTGGAAAATAAGGGAGATTGAAAATACAGGCTTTAAATTTGTGTATCCAGGTAAAGAGAATGACAGAAATTGTGTTGGAGTAGTTCTTTATAAGGATTTAAAGGATAGTGTGATTGAGATGCAAAGATTTGGGGGTTGAATTATTTTGCGAAAAATGGTGCTTGAAGAAGAAATTCCGAATACCATCCCAGTCTATGCACTGCAAATTAGTTTAGAGGAAAGGATTAAACAAGTTTTTCAGGAGAATTTGGATAAGAATATGCAATGGATACTACAAAGAGAGATGATTTGCCTAGGTGGAGATCTTAGTGAACGTGTAGGATAAGGATGCTTCAGTGTATGGTAATCTTCGTGGAGGCCATGGCTTCGAAGCTAGAAATGAAGAGGGAAAAGTCATTCTAAATTTTGTAACGGCTTATAACATTCTTATAGCAAACGCTCTTCAAGAAGAGGGATGAGCATTTAATTACTTCTAAGAGTGGCCCGACTAAAACACGGATTGATTACTTTACGATGAGGTGAAGAGATCGGTTGTGTTGCAAAGACTGCAAAGTAATCCCCTGAGAGAGCTTGACATTTCAACATCATTTGCTAGTCATGGATGAGCAAATAAAAGGTTTGATAAAGAAAAGGATGATTCCCAACATCATTAGAGCTAGATGATAGAATCTTTAATTGAAGCAATCAAGCTTCAAGGAACAGGTTTTAGATAACTAATCTTGAGATTGTAATGGAAGCGTAAATGAAATGTGGGAGACAGTAGCATATCCAAGGATAGCAAAAGAGATGCTAGGCGAGTCTAATGGAAGAGTTCCAAGCCAAAAGGAAGATTGGTGGAGTGAAGGGGTGCAAGAGAAGCTTAAAAATAAAAGAGTATGCTTTAAAGCTATGTGTAAGAATAGAATAAAGGAAACTGTCACAAAATACAAAATAGTGAAGAAGGAAGCAAAGAAAGCTGTAAATAACGATAAGTCAAAAGCATGTGAAGTTATGAATAAAAATCTAGACTCTATGGAGGTCCAAAAGAATATATTTAGATTAGCCAAAGAAAGAGAAAGAAAGACCAAATATATCTCTCAAGTGAGACGCATTAAGCACGAGGAAGGGCATGTGCGTGTTACTCAGAAGGATATAGAGACTAGATGAAAGCATTATTTCCATAAATTTTCATTAGGTAGGGGAATAACGAGATCATGTTGGGAGATCTCGATAGTAGTAAAAGTTAGCTGAATCGTGCAAGCTATAGACGAATACAAAGGAAGTGGAGGAGGCTTTGAAGGTTATGAAACCAGGAGAACGTGTAGGACTGGATGACATTCATATGTAACTATGGAGAGTTGTAGGTGAATGTGGTTTGACTTGGCTCACAAATTTATTCAATGTTATTTGGCGAGGTAAGAAAATATCTGAAGAATGGAGAGGAAGTATCGTGGTGCCTCTTTATAAGATTAAAAAAGAGATATTCAAAATTATTCGAGTTACAGTAATATCAAACCGATGAGTCACACAATAAATTTTGGAAAAGTGTGATCGAAAAAAGGCTGAGGCAATTTTTCAGAAAAACAGAAAACAAATTCGGATTCATGCTAAGTCATTCAACTATTGAAGCTATCCACTTGTTCAAAAGAATAATGGAGAATTATAAAGCTAAAGGAAGAATGCCCATATGACTTTTAATGATTTTGAGAAGACTTTTGATTCAGTCAGACGGGAGATATTGTGGACAATTTTGGAGAAGCGACAAGCACATGTCATCAACGTTGCAGAAAGCAATAGTCGATACTCGATCGGCGAAATCACTGATTAAGAATGAATCGGTAGTCTGACGACTAATCGGATTTAGTCAGTCATTAGGCGGTTTTACATTTTTTAATTTATTTTAAATATATAAATCAATTTTATACATATATTCTTATATATTTACATTGATTTGTACATTTTCTACACTATCATAATGAAATAAAAGAAGTGACTTTAAATATAATATTAAGCACATTAGAATAAGTTTGTTATTAAAAAAATCAAAAAAAACTATATGGGCATGTTTGGTGACTAGGTTGGGTCGGGTTGGGGTATCATCCGATGAATAGTAGTTGTTTGAATGGTTAAGAAGTTTGGAATGATAAATGTGATGTGATGTGGCAATGATTATGAGTTATATTAACTTTTTTAATGATTATAATATATTTTTATATTATTGTTTTATTTAAATGTGGTTAAAAATATTATAATAATGAAATCGTACGGTCCATACAACTAATTCCAACTCGGGAATGCAGCGATAAATCAGGGGGTATGCCAGGTTATCTCAGGTAAAATGGCAACCAAACATGCCCTACGTAAAAGTCGGTCGAGTAGTCAGGTTGACCGACTAATGGACGACTAGGCCTAGTCAGGTCAGCTCCTCCCTCCCCCGACTTGACTAGTCGGGCCGACTAATAGGCTGAGTTGACCAACTTTTACAACAGTGCATGTCATATACATTAACCTTATAAAGGATATGTATGACAGGGGTTCATCTTGTGTAAGGATCCAGTTTGGGAAGATTGGCTATTTTGACATCAACATCGGTCCGCATTACGGTTCAGCTTTGACTCCATTCCTCTTTACTTTGATTATGAATAAGTTGATTAGTCACATTCAGGATAAGATACCTTAATGTATGTTGCTCACTGATGATATTGTGATAATTAATGAGACTAGAGATGGAGTGGACGAAAAGCTTAGAGGTTGGAGACATGCCTTAGAGACTAAAGGATTTCATATAAGTAGGGCTAGGATCGAATATACGAACTGCACACTTGATGGAAGTAGTAGCGAAGGAATCAAGGTGAAGATTGGAAACGATGACATCCAGCAGAAAGAATATTTTAGATACTTAGGATCAATTTTGCAGCACAATGAGGAAATTGATGGAGATGTTATTCATAGAATAAATACATGTTGGCTAAAGTAGAGAGGAGCCTTTATTGTTTTATGTGATAAGAATATTCCTTTGAAAATTAAAGGAAAGTATTACAACGCAGACGTGAGACGTGATTCGCTCTATGGATCTGAATATTAGCATGTGGACCATAGATATGTGCATAGAATGAAAGTAGCAGAAATTAAAATGTTTACGTAGATGAGTGGTCATACACAAAAACATCGGATTCTGAATTATGCGATCAGAAGAAAAGTCGGTATAGCTCCGATAGAGGATAAAATAAGAGAAAATCTCTTAAGACAGTTTGGTCATTTGCAAAGGCCGACCGATGCACCAGTGAGAATATGTGAGATTTGTGATGTTGTGCCGGCTAACAGAGGATGAGGAAGGCCCAAGTGTCGGAATGAGACTATCCCAAGGGATGTTAGTTATTTGGATCTAAGCATGAGAATGACCAAGATAGATCTGAATGGAGGCAAACAATCCATGTAAACCTACATAATGTGGAAAAGGCTTTGTTGTTATTATTAATTTTTTTTGAAAGAATTGTTATTGCTGATTGTATGTGTTAAGGGGCAATTATTATCCATAGGATAATCTGTTCTGGCTGACGTCTGCTAAGTACTCGCATCTGAATCATTATTACTTGTTTCCATATCCGTATACACATTTTAAGGATTTGATTTGTGATTTTCAATATTCATTGGACCTATGTTTCTATATCCGAATGTTAAAATGGATAATGATATGGTAACAACTTCAACCACAAAAGGTATCAATTCACTGCATTCTTTGCAAGCTTGTAAAAGCCGACCGACTAGTCGAGTCGGGGGGTGTAGCCGACTCGACTAGGCCTAGTCGGTCAACTCGACTAGTTGGTCAACTTATACATCAAGTTTTTATTTTTTATTTTTTTGCTTTTGCTTTTTTTTATAAGCAAACTTATTCTAACTGAAACAAAACAATAGTACAGTTGACAGTGATACATGATTCAATATGTAATAATAGTTTATCACTTCCAGTTGGAAAACAAAAAATAAATTCAAAGAATTTCTGGTATTTCAAGTGTTAACAATGTTAAAGCCTATCAAAGAAATTGTGGTGTGAATTGTTAATTACTTCTAGGTTTGAATCTATCAATTGAAAAATAATATCACTATATCATAATAAAAATATTTTTATTATTATATTTCTGAATTCAAATCAAAACTTTTATGTACAACAGCATACCAGCACCAAACAGACAGAACAGAACAATGAAGTCATTATATTAAAGAAGTAGAAGCAAACATATTTGCAATGAGTTAACCACAGATGTTGGATGACTTGGATCCATTTAACTAGTAGGAGTAGCACAATGCAAGATGTTGCAGATGGTGGAATCATGGAACAAATGCATAGGTTTTCGATGGGGGAAGGAATGATTGCCGAGTGCTGCCAAGTATCGATTGTCGAGTGCAGACAACTGACAAGTTTATTCTAATATACTTAATGTTATATCGAAAGTCAATTAGTTCTTTTGTTTCATAATGATAATATAGAAAATGTACAAATCCATGTTAGTATATAAAGGTATATGTATAAAAATGATTTATATGTTTAAAATAATTAAAAAATTCAAAACGAACTAATGACCGACTAAATCCGATTAGTCACCCGACTGCCAATTAATCCTTAGTGGGTGAACATGCCGACCGAGTACCGATTACCGCTTTCTGCAACCTTGACTGGGCATATGAGTCACACGCGAAGATGAGTCCCGTCACGTCTACAACGAGAGGCATGGTCCATATCGTAGGGAGGCTCCGACGGTGCTTTAAGTGTGAAGATAGGGGCCACAAGGAGGTGGTGTGCAGGAATGCGGTGGTCTCCTTCGAATGCGGAGGGGTGGCCATCGGAGGCTAAACTGTCCCATTCTGTGGCGTTGGTCGGGCTGAGCGTGGGGGGTGGCGACGGTTTGGACGCAGGGGGTTTCGAACGCGAGGGGATGACCTCATAGCACTCCCCGTGGTTTGTAGACCCACTAGAGGGTTGTCTTGGTGGGAGATTGCTTTGGTTCAACGGATTGTCTACAAGCGGCTATGGCAGACATGGTAAGCGGGTAGGTCCGGCTTTTGGGGGAGACGTGGTGCAGCTGTAGGAGGGCACGGTGTTTGCGCGTGGTCTATCTGTAGGGGAGATGTCCATCCTACTTCGGAGGGTACCGAATGGACTGCTGAGATGGAGGCGTCCATCGGTCGTGATGGCACCTCACACAGGTGGTTCTACAAGATCCTGAGACCGAAGGGTGCGCCCTTGCGACCGTGGGATGTGACTTCGTCGGCGACGCTACTTCGTGATTACAGAACGATGATCTCCGTATTATGTTTGGGCCCATATAAGGGGGAGGAGGTGATGCCCTCGGATCTGGGCACCCGTATACGCTGTATTTCGCATTATTACATTTACAAGCAATCTCACTAAGTTAATAAAAATCAGGGAAAATTTTTTAAGTTATTGCATATGACACTCAATCCACATTCATAACCACAAGATCAATAACGGTAAGTGCCATCAATCATTTTGTTTCATTAATCTTCATATTTTTACATCATGTACAAAAAGCTGATCGTACATATAGTATCCCAAACATGAGCAGAAGAGAAATAAAACATTTACATCATAACAAAAATAACTGCAAATGCTTGAAGGCGATCGGCGGGGCGATAGGTCTCATGCTTTGGACATTGAGCGATAGGCGGGGCAATATGCGGAGCGATAGGCGGGGCAATAGGCGTTTAATCGGCGGGGCGCGGGTTTGGCGAGAAGTTTGCCGGAGGGTCGTGCTTGAAGGTCTCTCTGGCCATTCGGAAGCGTCGAGCATGCGTGTTGCTGCGGGCAGTGGGCTCAAGAGCGGCGACGATGGTTGGCGCATGGTTTCTCATCGGAAGCCGAGGAAGAGGTGTTACCGTTGTGGTGAGCGTGGCCATCTCGCCTCCGCTTGCCCTCTTCCGCCGAGGTGCTTCACCTGCGGTTCCTCTGGGCATCGAAGGCTCGTGTGCCCTTCCCTTGTTGCCTTGGATGCTTCGAGTCGTGTTGGCCAGCAGGGCTTCTAGGGCGGTTGGCACCGGTTCTGGTGCTGGCGAGAGTGGCTTTGGACCTGTCGGCCGAGAGGTGGAGGAGGTCCTCTCCGAAGAGCGCTTGGATGCAGGGCGCGTGCTGGTCGATTTCGGAGGGGCCTTGATTGGCATTTTAGCGGTTAATCTGCCACCTGGATTCTCGGTGGAGGCTGAGGTCTCTCGGTGCATTGGGTGTCATTTCAGCGGCGATGTGGTGGGGCTGGGGGCTGGTCGGGTCTGCGCCCGCGGCTTATCGGCTGAACAGAGGATGGCGCTATTAGCTTCGAGGTTGTCCGAGGCAGTTCTTTGGAGGCCTCCCAGGTTCGCTGACGGTCATCTCGATCAGTCGATGACTCGATGGTCCGTTTGGCACATGTATATGGGGTTCCTTTCTTTCCCGCTCGGCGGGGGTCTTGGGCCCGACCCTACGGCATGTCGGCTCGGTGATCAGGGTCATTGCTGATGGTAGCCTTCCGAGGTCTGACCCAGAACTCACGGCGGTTCTGTTGGAGTGCTCGCTTGGAGTAGGACCTGAGGCGGAGGATGTCCTTCAGGTGGGGCGCTTCTCCTTCAATCTGCAGATCCTGCTACTTGCTCCTCCTCCGCCGGGCATGGGGGGCATGCTGACGTGGCAGGGTGTGCGTGCGTGGACCGACATGTTGATGTGGCGGGGCATTCGGGAGACGGTATGCCTTCCCCTCAGGGCGGGGGTGACTCTTCGCTTCTGGCACCTCCTCGTCACTTGAACTTGCACGTGGAGGCTCTTGATCTTTCGTTTCCTCGCGCGGCCGATCCTCCTTTACGGGCCCTGAAGGCGAAGCCACCTTTCCCGATTCTGAAGGCGGATCTTATCTTTGCAGCGCGTGGTGCTCCTGAACCTGTCCTCTCCCGGATCTCGTACTCCGGGCTCCCCAGCCCGACTTCCCTCCCTTGCGGGTTCGGGGATGGGCGCCCTTTCGCTAGTTTTGGTTCTGAGGCCCTCTACGCCTCGCCTCCTCGGGAGGACATGGAGGGGCACCGCTCTGGTGACTGTGGGCGCGCTTCTGGGTAGTGGGATTCCGGTGACAGGTGAGGATTTTTGCTTGTGGCCAAGAGGGGTTCCTCCTTCTCCTTGCCAACAGAGCCAATCGCATCCAACGAGCAAAAATCCAAGATCGGGCCCGCCCCAAAGGACTGCCAAAACGAATCAGAGAGTGAAGCCAATTTGGTCTCCTGCAGCAAGATAATATCGCAACCCCATTCTAAAAATCTTGACCCCATCGCACTCCTTTTGAGTGGGTGAGTTCGGGGTTCACGTTCGCCCTGTCCTGCGTATATGGCCCGTGCGTTGCATCTTCACGGGATCAGCTTTGGTTGGATCTGAGAGCTGCTCGAGACTCCTTCCCGGCCATCCCCTGGCTGGTGGGGGTGACTTTAACGTTACGCTGCTTTCCTCGGACCGACGAGGATGAGGGGGGGCAGACAGGACCCTGGCTCGGCTTGTTTTATGGAGCTCGTTGACTCTTTGGGGCTGGAGATCATGGATGCTTCGGATGTTAAATATACTTGGAGGAGCTCTGGCTCCAAGTCTCGTCTGGACCGCTTCTTGGCGTCGACGGAGTTCATGGAGGCTTTCCCTCTCTCTTCTGTTATTGCCAGGCCTCGCTCCTGGTCGGCTCACTCCCCCATTCTTTGGGACTCTGGAGAGGCCTCGCTTCCTCGGGGCCTCTTTCGGTACGAGAAGGCTTGGCTGCTTGAGAATTCCTTCTGGAGGCTGGTGGAGACCCACTGGGGCTCCGTGGTGGTGACTGGCTCGGCGGTTGCTATGTTCGCTCGGAAGTTGGACTCCCTCCGGGCGCGGCTTTGTATGTTCAAGTGGGATTCGAGGGCGGCTCGCTAGGCGAGCCGGGCTGAGGCGGAGGCAGAGATTGGCCTTTTCAACGGCTTGGAGGATGAGCGGCCGCTTTCGGTAGATGAGTTGCTTCACCGGGCTGAGGCGTAGAGGAAAATAATATTGGAAGATAGAAAGAGAGTGACGGAATGGAAGCAGAGGTCCAGGCACAGATGGCTAAAAGAGGGAGACGCGAACACGGCTTTTTTCCATCGAGTCGCAAGCGGAAGGCAGAGGGCCAATGTTATCAGATCTATATACGTCGACGACATGCCGGTGGAGGGAGACAGGGAGCTTGGCAATGCTATTGCGGACCATTTTCGGGAGTTCTCGGTGAGGGGGCCTGTCAGGCGCTGGCGCTGGTCTGGAGAGGGGGCGGTGCGGCTTTCGGACGCCCATGCATCCAGCTTGACTCAGGCCGTGACTTTTGAGGAGCTAAGGACGGCGGTTTGGAATCTCAACAGTGATGGGGCACTGGGTCCAGATGGCTTCCCCGTCTCCTTCTACAGAGACTTCTGGGATCTGGTTGGCAGAGAGGTGCTTGAGGTTGTCCAGGAGTGTTGCCGCTGCAATGCGGGGTTTGAGCGGGTGAACAAAGCTCTCGTTATTGTGCTTCCAAAATTTGATGGGGCCAACAGGATTGAGGACTACAGACCCATTACTATTTCCAATGCCATCTATCTGATCGTTGCCAAGGTCTTCGCGACAAGGCTCAGCAGGGTCCTGGAGCACATCATCTCCCCTTTTCAGTCGGCTTTCATCCCTGGTAGGCAAATTACGGACTCTTTAGTCATGGCAGCTGAGATTGTGGCGGAGTGGAAGAGATGCAGAACTAAATCTTTGCTTTGGAAGGTTGACTTCTCCAAGGCCTTTGATACTTTAGACTGGTGCTTTCTTTGGGCGGTAATGCACATGAGAGGTTTTCCGGCCGACTGGATTACTTGGATGAGGCGGTGCGTGACGACTGCGTAGACGACAGTGCTCGTTAATGGTCGCCCAGAGGGAGGGTTTTTCCAACCTCAGAGGGGGATGAGGCAGGGATGCCCCCTAGCCCCCCTTCTTTTCATCATTGCTGCAGACGTATTGGCATGTATGGTGGACAGGGTGCAATGCAGGGGGCTCACAAGGGGCTTCTCGAAGGGCGATATACAGATCCCCCTGCTTCGGTACGCAGATGACACCATCTTCTTTGTTGAGGGTGATCTTGAGAATGTTAGGGAGATGGCGGGGGTGCTTGAGCTCTTCAGTGAGATGGCTGGGCTGAGGCAGAATGCTGGTAAATCGAAGCTTGTGCCATTCTCTTTCAGTGACGATGAGGTGGACCTATGCTGCTCGGCGATGGACACGCCGGGGGCCAGCCTCTCGATTCACTACTTGGGGCTTTCGCTCACCACCGGGAGATCGAGACTGTCTGACTGGCTTCCCTTGGGGGAGAAGGTTGAGGGTAGGCTGGCGGGCTGGAAGGCGAAGATCCTTTCCAAGGGCGGGAGGTTGGTTCTCCTGAAAGTTGTGTTGTCCGCGATGCATGTTTACTACTCCACGAGGTTGCTTCCGGTTGGAATTAAGAAGAGGCTAGAGGGGCTGATGCGGAGATTCCTTTAGAGCAAGAGTGGCCAGGGGCAGTCTCGTATGCATCTGGTAAACTGGGAAGACATCACGAGGCAGAAGTGCGAGGGCGGGCTCGGGTTGCGTTGTCTAGGCGCACTGAACGAGGCGCTCCTGCTGAAGTGGGTGGCAAGGATCCGGGGTGATGGTGAGGAGCTCTGCATCAGACTCATTCGGTAGATTTACTCGCTTGGTGGCGTGGCGCCGGTGTCCATTTTGGGAGAGAGGGTGGCGGGGCACTCTCTCTTTTGGAGAGGTATCCTCAAGGTTTCGCGCCACTTCCAGGAGCTCTTTAGGCCGGTGCTGAGGAATGGCGAGAGCTTTGCTTTCTGACGGGATAATTGGATGGGCGGGGGGGTCTTGCTTCTCGTTTTCCTCGCCACTTTGCTCTCGCGGAGGATCCGGACGTGGGTGTGGTCTCGTGCTGGGCCGATGGGAACTGGATGTCGTTGTTTCGCTCGAACTTCTCGGATCAGCGGCTGGAGGAGTTCATGCGGTTACGGGACGTGGTGAGGGACATTCCGGGCCCCTCGTCGGGGCGTGATCATTGGGTTTGGCACGACAAGGATTTCACGATCCGTAGGGCGTACTTTGCTATCTCCAGACCCCTGCCCTCCCTCTCAGCAGCTTTGGCAAGGGATCATGCCTTCCTTTGGGGGTTGGGCCTTCCTGAGAGAATCGGGTTCTTTTTGTGGCTGTTCAGGAGGAAGAGGCTGATGATGCGGGACAGATGTGCTAGACTTCTGGGGGTTGTCTCTAACAGATGCCTTAATTGTGACACGGAGATTGAGACAACTGGTGCCCCTTTGGGACTACATGTCCCTGCTTTGGATCAGCACTTCGGACGTGGGGGCTTTTTGCAGCGATCTGGTGGCAGCTGATCGGCGGGAAAGAAGGGATCTGTTGCGACCGCTGGCTACGATTTGGGCCATCTGGCTAGCCAGAAATGCTCTACTATTCGCGGGTCAGAGATTTTATTTGGAAAATGTAAAAGTACAGGTGTCCAGCTTGTTAAGCTCTTGGAGCGCGTAGCGCATTTTTTTGTACCTCCTTCCGCTCCTTCCTTTAATAAATTCTAGGGGTGAACGCCATTGAGTGTCTCCCCCATTCTTGGCTTCAAAAAAAACAAAAATAACTGCAACAAAAGAAATTATACCGTCTCGAATATACTCTATCGTCTGTAATCATCAACCCGCTACTGTGTTGTAGGCTGCTTGCCAGCCACACATGTAAGGAAGAAAAGGATGTCACAAATGTGTGTACAACCAACAGTTTAACAAAAATAGCAAGTAATTTACTATGTGCAAAAGAAAACAAGTAGATAGGCATATATGAACAAAAATCTACTACTACCTGCATAGAAAAAGGTTTTCAAATTATTATGCATTCATTTCCCATTGATTTCTCATTATCCCAAAATTTCACATTTACAATATTTTCCTATAGTAGTTGATGTTAATAAGTATATATTGTTTACTTATCATTGAGATCAGTTTATGAGTCTTAATAAGGAGTTAGTGAGGTGATACTTTATTTTACTCTTAATTTATTTATGATGGAAAGGATAAGATATTAATCGGTTTTCAATTCTATCTATCCTTTCAAGTCCAGTGGATAGTCTATGGTCTTGTTCTATATATAACCTCACACTATAACTCTAAGACGTGAATAATGCCTTAGGGTTGGAGTGTCTTCGTAGGCATGCGATGTTATATATGCATCCTAACTAAGTTCCCAACACGTCCACTAGCTTATAGGAATTTGGAATCCAACTTCATTATAATTAATTCTGACCAACACAACTTATCATTGTTTTCAACTCTTAACCAAGATACATCATAACCCATTCAACTTTGATTATAACTCCTCAAATCCTCATCTATAGCCATTTCAGATTTAGCTCGAAATTATTCAAATTTCGTCTTCAAATTTAGATGTAACATCGCCAAACCTGTTGGTGAAAAGTAAGCAAAACTCAAGCGGTGAGGTAGTCTCCTAAGGAGACTCTTCCGTCTCGCCCTCTTACTGAAAGTATGGTCGATAGAGAGAAAGGTCTACTCCAAACTATGCCCCAGAGACGGGTGAGGTATACTCTCCGGAAAAGTCACTGTAAACATGGAAGGACATATCGATATCGGTATCAATATCGGTACCATGTCGATACCGATATATCGCCGATATATCGACGATATATCGACCCATTTCGCCGACATCGAGCCGATATTGAGAATAAAATGGCCTATCGATACTGATATCGACCATATCGACGATATATCGGTGACCTATCGATACCGATATATCGCCGATATATCGGGATACGGCCTTCCATGACTGTAAACGGGCCCGATCGGTAACACGCAAACGAACTCGTACGACAAGTAAAAATCGATGATCCCCCGCATGGGTATCCTAAAACAGAGGGTCAGCAGAGCTGGTCAAAAGTCGGGATCCCAACGAGGCGTAAAAACACAGCGAGCTCGCGTAAAAATCGAAAAAGGGACTGGGATCCTAGAGCCGCGTACTTGGCGGTCGCTGCCCTAACCGGACTTCATATCTCCCGCCCATTTAAGGGCCACCGTGCCCTCGCACAGTCAGGTGTAAAAGTCCATAATAATTTTATCATTACTGAAGCTATCAACCCATACTTGCATATCTTCATTGATTTATAAACTACACGAATATAGAAAATCCTTTCAAATGAAGGGGTAGAAAATTTACAGCCATACCCCTCCGTGGAAAGAAATTACAAACGTAACATGGAAAAGGAGCAAAATTGAGGATTTTTGCTCAACCAATCCAGATGGGATTCTCCACCGTTTGACCGAAGATCAAGCAATTCGTCAGGAGACGAATTTTTCAAGCGGAGGAGAATTGAGGCAATATTTCCCAAACTGGCAAGGCAAATCAAATTGAATCAGAGAGCTGATTTGGGAATTTTTCAAATTAGGGAATTTCATCCTCAATTAGTTATTTTCTATTAATTGCATAATTTATTTAAATAAATTGTGATTTTTATCTCAACTTTTGGTAGATAAAATTAGTTAGAGTCTAATTAAAGTAAATTAGTTAGAGTCTTAGAGTCAACTAGATAAGTTGGGATTTAAATTTGATTCTCTTTCTATTTTTGGTAATTCCACCCCTCCTAAATATCACATCCCTCCTTTCAGGGGATCCGATTGAAACACTCATTAGGGTTTTTATTCTCTTCAAATATCGTCGACGACGGTACCAAAGGGGAAGCAATAGCCTACGCGTGGAGCGGCGATGGTGAACTCGACTCGTCGTGCTGGCGCGTGGGGCCGATGGGCGACGATGAAGGAGCATGTTATTTGTGCAGGGGCTGCGGATTTGAGGGCTTAGTGCTTCCTGATGTTGGTGTTGCATTAGAGTTGGCGGGAGTAGAGAATGGTGACCCTCTGTCTCAACAAAATCTATGGCATCTGGCGTGTCATCCGAATGATATTCATCAAACATAGGCGCTTTTTCTTCATTTTTTTTGTTCCTAGCAACTTCGATCTCACAGAAATCGACAAATTCATATTCTTCTCCCACAGGATCTTCGTCGAAGATGGGCCCTTGGTTCTTCTCTTCTTGCACAATAGTAGCATCAAATAAATATTCTTCGGAACTGAAAATACCTTCACTTTCTTGGCTGAAATTGGGTTGAACAGCAGTTACAGCAGTCTGATTTTCGTTGTCGACAGGTGATTCTCCCTCGTTTTGCGCGTCCAACCATGCTTGAACTTTCATGGATGCTATAATACGTTTCTTGAACATCTTCGAACGCGAACGTGAATGCGAGCCATGTAAGAGACGACTCAAATCGTATTGCATCCTCCAATATGCGACGGGATCGTCGAATCGTAAGAACGATTCGGTTGCCATGCTCTGATACCAAATGATGCAAACGGGAATTCGAAACGGTAGAGAAAATAATTTTGGGTGGAAGAAATTTGGAGAGGAGAGGAAGAGAGAGAAGAACGCGTCGGTTACGCGAGGTTTTGGAGAGGAACTGCGAAGATCGCGTCGAGGGAGAGATAGAGACAAAGAGAGATAAAGAGAGATAAACTCAATTTTTCTTATAATCTGAACTACCCCTTACAAGACTGCCAACCCCTTTATATAGGAGGGGTGGAATTACAAAAATAGAAAGTGAATCAAATTTAAATCCCAACTTATCTAATTGACTCTTAGACTCTAACTAATTTACTTTAATTAGACTCTAACTAATTTTATCTACCAAAAATTGAGATAACAATCTCAATTTATTTAAATAAATTATGCAATTAATAGAAAATATCTAATTGAGGATGAAATTCCCTAATTTGAAAATTCCCCAAATCGGCCCTCTGATTTAATTTGATTTGACCTGCCAATTTGGGAAATATTGCATCAAATGGGGTCGCGTGGGGGGAGGGTTTGCGAAATCACGGGTTTATTGAGGTCGAGTATCGCATGTTTGTTATGCGCTACATGTATCGCATATCCAAAATGCGATACATGTGTAGTTTCTGGGTAAAAAAATATTACCAGTGTCGCATGTTTAACATAACTCAGCCATGGCCGGTCCCAAGCCCGGGTAAATGAGGAGGGTTGCGCGTTAGGTAGCCGACAGCCAGCGCAGGAGAGATAAATTCGTAAATAGTGTTCTTAAAGTTCTTCTAAGAACACTATTTATGAATTTATCTCGAAACCGTTCGGATCTTTTAAACATGGATTTAAGCAAATATACAGATTTCGTTGGGGCGTTCCCTACTTGCGACGCGTTGCATCGCCCGAATGCAATGAAAAATTGGCAAGGGCCGCTACATCGCAGCCTGGATGTAGTTCAAAATTTGCAAGGGTTCTCGCATGAGGAACGCATGCGGGTAAATAAGCTAGTTCCGCTGCATCACCGCCCGGATGCAGTCCAAAATTTGCAAGGGTTCTCGCATAATGGACGCATGCGAGTAAAGAAGTTAGTCCAAAAGAGATTGCAAAGGAAGTTACGGATTGGTAGTTGGAATATCGGTACTTTAACTGGAAAATTGATGGAGATAGTGGATACCAAGGCCTTAAAAGTCGGATTTCGGTTTCGTTTCGGTGAGGGTCCGAAACGAAATTTCGGTCGAATTTCGGTCGAAATTCGACCGAAATTTCGGTCATTTCGGTGGCTTTTTGAACTAGACCCCCCCAAATTTCGACCGATATAGCCATTTCGGCCAAATTTCGGTCACCTGCCGAAACCGAAATTCGACCGAAATTCGGCCGAATTTCGGCGAAATTTAAGGCCATGGTGGATACAATGGAAAGAAGGAAGATCCATATATTATGTCTTCAAGAGACTAAATGGGTTGGAGAGAAAGCAAGGGAGATCGAGAAGACAGGCTTTAAACTTTGGTATTCAGGTAAAGATAAGGGCAGAAACGGTGTTGGAGTGGTTGTTCATAAAGATTTGAAGGATTGTGTGGTTGAGGTGCAAAGATTTGTGGTTCGGATTATTTTGCTAAAGTTGGTGCTTGAAGAAGAAATTCTGAATATCATCTCAGTTTATGCACCGCAAATTGGTTTAGATGAAAGGACTAAACAAGCTTTTTGGGAGGATCTGGATAAGATTTTACAAGGAATCCCACAGAGAGAGATGGTTTGCATAGGTGGAGATCTTAATGGACATGTAGGAAAAGATGTTTCAGGGTATGCAAGTGTGCATGGAGGACATGGTTTAGGGGATAGAAACGAAGAGGGAAAAGTCATTCTGGATTTTGTAACTGCATATGATCTTTTCATAGCAAACACTCTTTTCAAGAAGAGCGAGGAGCATTTAATTACTTGTAAGAGTGGCTCAACTAGAACACAGATAGATTACTTTGCATTGAGGAGAAGAGATCGGTTGTGTTGCAAAGATTGCAAAGTAATCCCTGGAGAGAGTTTGACAACCCAACATCGCTTGTTAGTCTTGGATTTACAAATAAAAGGGCTGGTAAAGAAAAGGAAGGTTCATTAGATCACTAGAACTAGGTGGTGGAATCTTCCGCTGAAGCAATCAAGCTTCAGGGAGAAGGTTTTAGAAGACTTATCTCGGGATTGTAGCGGTAGTGCAAACGAGATGTGGGAGGCAGTAGCATCTTGTATCCGAAAGGTAGCCAAAGAGATGTTAGGCGAGTCAAAAGGAGGAGCTCCGGGCCAAAAGGAGGCATGGTGGTGGAGTGAAAGGGTGCAAGAGAAGCTAAAAATTAAAAGAGCTTGCTTTAAAGCTGTCTTAGGATAGAACAGAGGAAACTGTCACAGACTATAAAATAGCGAAGAAGGAAGCAAAGAAGGCTGTAAGCGAAGCTAAGTCAAAAGCTTATGAGGTTTTGTATAAAAATCTCAACTCTAAGGAGGGCCAGAAGGATATATTCAGGTTGGCCAAAGCAAGAGAAAGAAAGACCAAAGACCTTTCTCAAGTGAGATGCATTAAGGACGAGGAAGGTCACGTGCTTGTTACTCAGAAGGATATAGAGACTAGATGGGAGCAGTACTTCCATAAACTTTTCATTGGAGAAGGAAATAGAGAGATCACTTTGGGTGATCTATCTAGTAGTGAAAGTTACTTGAATCGTGCATGCTATAGACGAATACAAAGAAAAGAAGTAGAGGAGGCTTTGAAGGTTATGAGACCTGGGAAAGGTGTTGGACCGGATGACATCCATGTAGAAGTATGGAAAGTTTTAGGTGAGCGTGGTTTAACTTGGCTTACGAATCTATTCAATGTTATTTGGCGAAGCAAGAAAATGCCTGAAGATCGGAGGAGGAGTATCGTGGTGCCTCTTTATAAGAACAAAGGAGACATTCAAAATTGCAAGGCCTTAAATGTCGGTTTCGGTCATCATTTCGGTACCGACCAAAACAGAATTTCGATGGAATTTCGATGGAATTTCGATCGAAATTTTGATCATTTCGGTCATTTTTTGTACTAGGAGCCCCATATTTCGGTCATTTCGATCATTTCGGTCGAATTTCGATTTCGACTGGATATCGATATTCGACAGAAATTCGACCGAATTTCGCTGAAATTTAAGGCCATGCAAAATTGTTCAAATTACAGAGGTATCAAGCTGATGAATCACACTATGAAAATTTGGGAACGTGTGATCGAAAGAAGGTTGAAGCAAGTTTCCCAAGTAAAAGAAAACCAATTCGGATTCATGCCAGGTCGCTCAACTATTGAAGCCATCTATTTGCTGAGGAGAACAATGGAGATTTATAGAGCTAAAAGGAAGAATCTCCATATGATCTTTATTGATTTGGAGAAGGCTTATGATTCCGTCCCACGAGAGATACTGTGGAGAGTTTTGGAGAAGAGACAAATACCTGTCCTATACATTAATCTCATAAAGGATATGTATGATAGGGCTTTATCTTGTGTAAGGACCCCGACAGGGAAGACTGACTATTTTGATATCAACATTGATTTACATCAAGGTTCAGCTTTGAGTCCATTCCTTTTTATTTTGATTATGGACGAGTTGACAAGTCACATTTAGGATGAGTTACCTTGGTGTATGTTATTTGCTGATGATATTGTGCTTATTGACGAGAGTAGAGATGGAGTAAATGAGAAGCTTGAGGTTTGGAGACATGCATTGGAGATTAAAGGTTTTCGTATAAGTAGGGCTAAGACGGAATATATGGAATGCACCTTTGATGGAAGCAATGGTGAAGGAATCGAGGTGAAGATTGGTGACGATAACATTCAGAAGAGATATTCTTTTAGATATCTGGGATCTATTTTGCAACATGATGGGGAAATTGATGGAGATTTTACTAATAGAATAAATGCAGGCTGGCTAAAGTGGAGAGGAGCCTCCGCTGTTCTCTGTGATAAGAAAATTCCTTTAAAAATTAAAGGAAAGTTTTACAAAGCAGCCGTGAGACCTGCTATACTTTATGGTTCTGAATGTTGGCCTGTGAACCATAGACATGTGCAAAGAATGGTTGTAGCAGAAATGAAAATGCTAAGATGGATGTGTGGACATACACGTAAAGATCGGATTCGGAATGATGCAATCAGAAAGAAAGTTGGTGTAGCTCCGATCGAGGATAAGATGCGAGAAAACCGCTTAAGATGGTTTGGTCATTTGCAAAGAATGTCAACTGATGCACCAGTTAGGAGATGCGAGTGTTGGGATGTTGAGCCAGCTAAGAGAGGGCGAGGACGGCCCAAGAAGTGTTAGAAAGAGACTATACGAAGGGATCTTAGTTTTTTGGATATAAGTCCGAGATTGACCCAAGATAGATCTGAATGGAGGCGAAAAATCCATGTAGCCGACCCTACTTAATTGTGGGAAAAGGCTTTGTCGTTGTTGTTGTTGTGTCGCATGTTTAACATGCGACACGCCTGTGACACGAATGTGGTTGTTGGGTAAAAAAAACTTTTCGTAGTATCTGGGGATTTAAATAAATCCAAGGTGCTACTTAGGAATTTGACTCCCAAAAAGATGAGTATCTACACAGACATATGAGGATTTGAATGCATATGTATACTTACGCAATTAAATCCATCAATATGCAACGGAAGTCGATGCACGAACAAAAGGACTCAGAGCCCGCAATCGGTCGCCGACGACGACTAGCCGCGGCGACGAGGGAGCAGTGGCTGAGGGAGAAACCGGTTGCGGCCGGGGAGACCAACGACGGCAGCAGCCAGATGGGTCAGCAGCAGCGCACCCGAGCAAGAGAGAGTACGACGATGGTACCCGGAGTAGAAAGAGAGAGAGGGCAGCGACGACGCCCAAGAGAGAGAGAGGGTGGCGACGATGACACCCGACGAAGGAGAATGGCGACAGGTGTGGTTAGGATTAGGGTACGAGAGCTCCGACCTAGTACCGCCGCTCTGATACCATGTCGAGAAAAAGAGTGAATTGTTGTTTATTCCTTTAACCCTAGGCCCTCTTATATAGAGGAGAGACCTATGAGTAAACTACATAAGATAGACAAAAGAACAGAAAAATAGAAAAACAGTACAGAGACATAAATATAACTCTACAGTTGGGAATGGAAAATTCCCTAAAAGAGAAACATATTTTTGTGGTTACTTCAATTGGGGTCAAATCACAACAAATGATCGCAGGATCAAGATCTTTCGGGAGATGGGTGCTTTTTGTACTTGATGATATGGCGATAGGGAAGATGATTTTTTTGAATTAAAAAGGGAGAAAATAACAGAGGTAAGAACTCCATATTTATTATGGGAAAATACAAACAATACGAAGATGCGGATAATCTCTTCTCTTGTGCGGATACCTAGGAAATGTAATAAGTTGCAGCTACTCCGGGTATGGTTTTCTTGAGTGTTATTGCATTTTAAGGTGGCTTAAAGCATTATATGGTTTTACAATGACAAAGTCATGGATGTGGCAATTATGTGGGCACCTTATCTGGCTAGGAATGGTGTGGTATTCATCATGAGCATTTCTATAAGGAAAATGTAATAGAGCATGTTAAGTCGTGATCCTTGTAATTAGGATTATCATTAATGAAATTATAGGCATATAATTGTACATTTGGGTACATACCTTTCTAACTCTAAAAATCACCAAAGATGTCCAAGATCGTGCATATCATCTATCCTCGTACATCCATCCCTACAAAAGAGCATATCATCACACATCATATTGCAATGTAAAATCCAAATTGTGAGCTAAAAGTTGGATGTGTGGACTGATGCAATATTTCCCAAATTGGCAAGGCAAATCAAATTGAATCAGAGAGCTGATTTGGGGATTTTTCAAATTAGGGAATTTCGTCCTCAATTAGTTATTTTCTATTAATTGCATAATTTATTTAAATAAATTGTGATTGTTATCTCAACTTTTGGTAGATAAAATTAGTTAGAGTCTAATTAAAGTAAATTAGTTAGAGTCTAAGAGTCAATTAGATAAGTTGGGATTTAAATTTGATTCTCTTTCTATTTTTTGTAATTCCACCCCTCCTATATAAAGGGGTTGATAGCTTATTGTAACGGACAGATCAAGTTATATGAAAATTGAGTTATCTCTTTGGTTTCTCTCTCCCTCCTTTAGCGCAATCTTGCGGTTCCTTTCCAACATCCCACGCAGTCGGCGTGATCTTCTCTTCTCTCATCCTCTAATTTCTTCTCCGTTTATATTTCTTCCACCGAAAATTATTTTCGCCATTACAAAAATTTCCGACTGCGTCAAGTGGTATCAGAGCATGGCCACCGAATCGTTCCTACGATTCAACGATCCGATCGAATATTGGAGGATGCAATTTGATCTAAGTCATCTCACCCACGACTCGTCGTCTCGCAAGCATTCAAGGAAGTTCAAGAAATGCATTGAATCAAGCATCAAGGTGCAAGCATGGTTAGACATGCTAATCGGTGAAGATTCGTTCGTCAACAACGAAAGTCAGATCGTTGTAGCTGCTGTCCAACCCGATTCTCGTTCGGAAAACGAAGGTATTTTCAGTTCCGAAAAATATTTTATTGACGCAACTCCTGTGCAACAAAACTATGAAGATACAGGGCCAATTTTCGATGAAATTATGGGGGAAGAATATGAACTCGTCGAGTTTTCCCACTTCAAGGTTGCTGTCCAGAATGAAAAAAATAAGGAAAATGGAGATTTGAGGCCCATATTCGATGAAGAACCAGTAAAAGAGGGGTATGAAACTCTAGATATCTTCGTTGACGACGTTACTGCTCTTCAAGACAAAATTCTGCTTGTTGTCCGTACAGATTCAGATTTGCAACCATCCCCGGAATCAACCTACCACCTTCCCTTCGCACGAGGCTTGGGAGAACACGACACGAAGCGCGCACAATCCCTCCCAGTACCACGCGCCAGCACCACGGGTCGAAGCTGCCGTCACCGCTCCACGCGACACCCGCACCACCAGCAGGTTCTACGCCACCTTCGTTGGCGACAGCCTCCATCACGATGCTGTTGTCATCCTCACAAATCAGCTCGCCCCCACCGGTGGCCTCCCATCTCGGATCGATGCCGCCCTTGGAGTCGAAGACTTCGTCGCCGCTCGCACCTTCACTCGGTCACGAGAACGTCTGACTGGGTTACGAACACGTGCAGCATGCCCCACCCCTGCGTCTGGAAGTCCCGCCCGGGCATCCCCCGTTGCTGCTACAGCCATGCGGCTTCCCCCCTTTACGCGCGGAAGGGTTGCGCTAGTGAGGACCCCCACCGTCGACGCCTCCTTCCGTCTCGACGTCGCCGCCTCTTTCTGTGGGAGAAAGGAACCCTAGCATGGAATCTCTATACAGGAGAAATCAAATCACCGAGATTTGGGGTTGAGAGGTTAATTGGGAAAAATTGCAGGAAAAGCCCTCTTACAAAAGTTCTTATCAAAAGGGGCAATTGAAGGATGTGTTATGCTATGAAATCCTTTCAAATGAAGGGGTAGAAAATTTACAGCCATACCCCTCCGTGGAAAGAAATTACAAACGTAACATGGAAAACGAGCAAAATTGAGGATTTTTGCTCAACCAATCTAGATGGGATTCTCCACCGTTAGAACGAAGATCAAGCAATTCGTCAGGAGACGAATTTTTCAAGCAGAGGAGAATTGATGCAATATTTCCCAAATTGGCAAGGCAAATCAAATTGAATCAGAGAGCTGATTTGGGGATTTTTCAAATTAGGGAATTTCGTCCTCAATTAGTTATTTCTATTAATTGCATAATTTATTTAAATAAATTGTGATTGTTATCTCAACTTTTGGTAGATAAAATTAGTTAGAGTCTAATTAAAGTAAATTAGTTAGAGTCTAAGAGTCAATTAGATAAGTTGGGATTTAAATTTGATTCTCTTTCTATTTTTGGTAATTCCACCCCTCCTATATAAAGGGACTGATAGCTTATTGTAACGGACAGTTCAAGTTATATGAAAATTGAGCTATCTCTTTGGTTTCTCTCTCCCTCCTTTAACGCAATCTTGCGGTTCCTTTCCAACATCCCACGCAGCCGGCGTGATCTTCTCTTCTCTTATCCTCTAATTTCTTCTCCGTCTATATTTCTTCCACCGAAAATTATTTTCGCCATTACAAAAATTTCCGACTGCGTCATGGACATACACGTAAAGATCGGATTCGGAATGATGCAATCAGAAGGAACGTGGGTGTAACTCCGATCGAAGATAAGATGCGAGAAAATCATTTAAGGTGGTTTGGCCATTTGCAAAGGAAGCCAGGCGATGCACCAGTTAGGAGATGCGAGTGTTGGGAAGTTGAGCCAACTAAGAGAGGGAGAGGAAGGTCCAAGAAGTGTTGGACTTGGAATGAGACTATCCAAAGGGTACTTAATTTTTTGGATCTAAGCAAGAGAATGGCCCAAGATAGATCCGAATGGAGGTGAAGAATCCATGTAGCAAACCTATACTGGGAGAGCTAGGAAGTGGAAGGGGCGAAATCGATGTTTTATTAGCACTAAGTGGCTACTATCATATATTAGGACTTCTCCACTACTCTTTTTTTTAATCGAGAAAGAATTATACAGGGTGAAATGCATGCTAGGAAGTCAGCTTTCTTTGTTCTCAAAAGGTGAAGACTCAGCCCCAAAATGAATCATAGCAGTCTCTATTATGTTGATACCCCCCATCTATGCTTCGGGTCGTATGGATCTCGACGTGCTTTCAGAGGATATGGTGATATGGCAGTCAAATAATATGGATTGAGACCTCCGTCAATATTTATATGAGGCTCCAAAATAGGAGGTCAACTGACTCAATGGGACAAGAAAGATGTACAGATCATCCGACAGTCGACGCGTAGGTCTGAAGAGCCCAAGATAGATCCGAATGGAGGTGAAGAATCCATGTAGCAAACCCTACTTAATGTGGAGAATCCATGTAGTAGACCCTACTTAATGTGAGAAAAGGTTTTGTTGTTCTTGTACAGTTACATGTATCATTTATATGGTAGTCCTGTATATGGATATTATATTAATATCCATGAACACATCTTAGTATATGAATAGAGTTCCACTCACATTTCCTCGCGGAATGCTACAACATTATATTAATATTCATGTTGCATATTCATATTAAAAAACACGCAACGCTAAGCTAAACACCTCTATACAAAGCTTAATCTAACCAATTTGTAGATGCCTTTCTCAAGAAAATATAACCCATTTGTAACCTAGCATTGAAGCATTTCCTCTCCAGAATTCAAGCAACCTCATTTTCTAATTAAAGAAGTCGGTTCCTTACCCTCCTACAAGATGTCAATAGTTGAAAAATTCTTCTAAATTCATCACTCCCCTCACTTGCTCCCCCGAATATTTATATTTCATGAAAAAGTCACCTAATCGGTCTCTCCACCACGCATGCATCCAAATTCATAAAAAACAACTCTCAAACCCTTATTTCTCCCCAATTTGTCCCAATCAAAACCCAACTCATACACTTGGGCCTAACAATTCTAAACTCAGAGTTCGGTCATAAGCTCCTGCAGAAAAGATTTACAAAACCAACAAATCAGCAAAAATACAAAAATCAAATTCTTACACCGGGTCTGGAGTAGACGACGTCCCCGCTGAGGAGGCTCTTCTCCACGACCTCCACCACCACATTCGCAGTGTTTGGTAGCTCCGGAGGGCCCGCGTCGAGCGTGATCGTCACGGAGTCGAAGATATCAAGCTCGCGCAGTTTTGCATTGGCATGTCCCGCCGCCTGGACAAGCTCCTGCATCGATCCGGCGGACCTCAGCAAGTCCCCCACCACCGCCTCCACAAGGCCCTCCCTCGTCCTGGCGTTGCCTCGGACGACCACGTCGTGCACCCGGAGGGCCACGGGGCCCGTCGACATGCGCCGCACAAGCTCCCCCATCTTCCGCCTCTCCCTCACTACACGATCGCTCCGCCGCTCTTCCTCCTCTTCCTCATCCTCCTCCTCCGCGTCCTCCGCTGCGTCTTCCTCGTCGATCTCGTCCTCATCGCGATCACGATCATTTTCTCGATCCATGCCGACGAGAGGGAGAGTGGGGTTAGGGTTTTGGGAGGTGGGGAGGGGAGTAGTGGCTGAGGTGAGAGTTTCGGGGGTGGTGTGAGAGGCCTGTTCGGCGGCGGGGGAGGGAGGTGAGGTGAGGTGGGGAAATCCCAAGGATGAGTGGAACGCTTCTTTTTTTTCGACAGACAATTAATGGCTTGTATACCTTCGTAAAAGAATAAGTGCAAATGTCACGGATAGAATAGAGCAAGATGAAAATCACTTCACAGATATGGGTAAATAGACTAGGATGGGCGTTGGGATGGAAAGGTCCGGTCAAGCTCGAAGCTCGGCCTAAAGCTCAAGTTCAAATGAACAACGGATCGGGTTTAGGCCGAAATTTTAGGCTCAATTTTTTTTAGCTCAAGCAAAGCCCGAAGTTCTGTGCAAAAAGCTCGATCCGGCTCAAATCCAATTGAACAATGGGTCAGGCTTCGGTTGAAATTTTAGGTCCAAACTTTTTTTGGGTCGTGCTCAAGAGCCCGACCCGAATGGAGGCCCAAAAGTATGCTCGATTTTGACCTATTCGATCTAAAACTTGGGTGGAGCCTTCATGATATATCTACTGGAGGTGATTAATCTATGCAATAGTTTCCACTTAATATGGAAAAAAGGTCTGATTTTACTTTTTCTTTGGGTTGGAACTAATTTTGATTTCTATTAGATTATTGATGACCTTTTCTTATTCTAAATATTTTAATTAACCATATAGTTTAAAACTAAATATGCATATTCATAGATATTTTCTATCATCCATTACTATTATGAATATTTGCTATTACTTCAAAAATTCATGAAATAGGATGTTGCTTGCATCTTAACTAATCACCAGTTTAAAGGTTGTGCCTTAACCTTTTTGTTTTTCTATTTTAAGGTTGCACCTTTTATTGACTACAAAATTGCAGCGAAAGATACTTTGGAATAACTAAGGACTCTGGGGGTTGGGCATTCTGTTGTCCAAGCACTTAGCTTGGCTATTTCAGGGGTAAATCATCCCTCAGATCAAAAACAGTTTAGGGACTGGCTAAGGTTATCGTTATTAGTTGATTTGGTTGTTCTAGAATATACATAAGATGAAATATACACATGAGCAAACGGGTGCTATCCTTGCTATATAGACCACACAGGGACTGTTTCGTTACTGGGATGGGGTGGGTTGGGGTAACCTCATGTGAATAGTAGATGTTTGGATGGTTATGATGGTTGGAATAAGAAATAGGATGTCACATTGATTTATGATGGAATTCCAACTCAGGAAAGCAGAGGGTAAATCGGGTTACCCTGAGTAACCCTGTAACCAAACAAACCCATAGAGTAGTTTGAAACTTATAATATATCGCATTTTTATGGGTATTTGTGTATCCCAAAAATGGTAAAAAAAAGCATCCCTAATACCCTATTATAGGAGTAGGTCCATCATTGTTAGTTATCGTGTCTTTAAAATTATAGACCTCAGTTCTCAATATATAATTAGCATTACCTTTTACAAGAGTAGGAAGAATTAATGGTAATCAACTATGATATTAGTTATTTTACAAGTGGAGATTGACCAGCCTGGGCCGAAAGAAATTGGATCGGGCTTGGGCCGAAGGACAAAAAATTTATGGATCAAGGCTCGAATTTTTAAGATGGGCTAGGGCATGGGCCCTTCAAGGCACAGCCCATGCCATCCCTATAACAGATCTATTGATTTTGATTAAGATAGTAAACCTTTTTTCTTATGTATTGTAAGTTGTATTTTTAAAAACATTCTTCATTTTGAGTCAGGCTTAACATTTACTAGGATGTTCATTATCCCCCCCCCCCCCGTCCTCCCTCTCTCCTTCCTTATACAATTATTCTCCTCTCCTTACATCATTATTCCTATCTTTATTCCACTTTACCTACCATTATTCCACTTTATTCCTATCCTTCCGTCCGAATAGGAATAATAAAGCAAAACCGAGTTTTAGTACCTCAAATAATAAATCTGTTAACTCATAATAGTATCATAGAAATTTCTCAGAAGAGCGTGTGTTTGGTATTTAGTTAGAAAGGTTATTGACTAATAATAAACTATAGTTGTATAGCAAATCAGACATATTTTAAACTTATTTAATTAGATTAAAGCATTCTCCTATTATAAATAGGGTCGGCTTAAGAGATATTTGTGTAAAATGATAAGTGCATGGTGTTCGTCACATCTTTATGCCTGGCATCTATGTAAAATAACATGAAAATACTTCTAATATGATCTTAACATCGTGTTAGTATAATATGCATGATTTCAATCATGTATTGCTAATGATTTAGATACTCTTAACTTGGTAATAATGGTACAAGATTGATGTATGCATCGTGACAACAAAGATGAGTGTATAGCGATGTATAATGTGGAATTGTTATTTCATTCATTATTAAATATTTTAAATAAGATTATTTACTGCAAAAAATCTTTTTCTCGGTTGGAATTCACATATCTGTTGCTATATTACTACCAGTCATTTATAAGTCAAAGTTATCTGCCAGTAATTGGTGATAAACTACCATGAACAATTGAATATATGTTGTCATATCTTTTTATTTAAATTTATAACAATAAATATTAATTCATTGCAAAAAAACATCTTTTACTCTTGTAATTGCGGACAAATATCATATTTATTATTAGAGGTTTATATAATATTGTTTATCTTTTTAACTTTTTCATTGAAGTCTCCCCATTGTTATTAATTAAGCAATGATTAAAATAAAATTTCAATAGGCAACTGCCACTCTATGATTCGTTGCTAGAAATATTCATTTCGTCCATGATATGTAAATGGTTGGTACATTTTCTCCAGTTCAGACCACATTTTCAATATAGCATATTACATATACTTTCTTTATAATGAAGTTTTATAAAGCTAAATCTTCTAAACATTCCATTCATGGTCTTTCTACATTGACGACTTTATAATAGAATGAAAAATGAAGATTTTTATGTACAACTGAAAATCGATAAAATGGTATTTACCTTGCAAAGAACAATTACAATCTAGTTTAAGTATATTAAAGAACACTTTTTTTTGTTGAGATGAATTTAGTATAACATCCAATGGAGAATGGATGGAAGGAAAGCTAGTCAGTCACACACACAAATTAATGTAGTATAAGTTATAGCAACTAAGCAAGAATGGATGGAAGGAAATCTTGTCATCAAAGTAATATTAAGGTTGGGATTTGAGGTAAGTGAATTCATATAGTCCGTAGAAAAGGTGGTCGCGGGTTTTGTGTCCCTGAACGTTCATGAAATCAAATACGTAATAGATAACATGTATAGGTCGTAAGCATATGATACCATCTAAAATCCACGTATGTCAACTATTTAATCGCATGTTATGCAACAAAAAAATCTAAAAAACACAGTACTTGTATACAGTTCTTTACGAAGCAATGCATGTTAGGAACACGGTCTGCTGGTATCGTTTCGGATACCGGAACCCTAAATACAAAAGTGGATGTAGATACAGATGAGGATGCACAAGCAACCACCATCACAAAAGTACACAAAGAAAAGAACAATTAAGTATAACAGTGGTCGGTCACCTCTCACGATCATCAGAGAAGAAAAATCACTAACAGAAGAACGAACACAACTCTCTCTGTTCCCTCGCTCTCTTCCTCTCTTCTCTCCATCTCCCCCTTTCTCTTTAGGGGTTACATTGTTCATGTGATGGTGATGTTGAGGCAGTGCCTCCACCCCCTCTATTTATATAGCCCAAATACAACCACATAGTCCTATAGTCCTATTTCCAATAAGACTATAAATAGAATACAACTCAATTATTATTAGGAGTCCAATCCCATTAGGATTCTCAATCCTAATATGACTCTAATCTTAACAATCCCCCTTGAGTTGAATTCCATCACGATCTCTTCATCATCTTGGGTATGCACGGGATCATCCTCATCATTTGCAAGTCTCGTTAGCAGGAACTCACCGCCTTTGGGTGATGCACCCGTCACTGGGTGCCCTCAACGTGCTACCTTGCACGATCTCTTGCCAGCCACCGCTAGCAGAGTTCTTCGACGCCTCTGGCCGAATTCTCCAAAGACCAACATATCACAACTTCTGAGGATTATGCATCTGCTGGGTCACATCGTCTCATCGACATCGACCTTCGCTCTGATCCATCGGATTGTGTCCCTTCAACAATGATGAACCTGGCTTTGATACCACTTGTTAGGAACGGAACCACTACCAACTCTCTCTGATACCAGTTGACGGGAACACGACCGACCGGTATCATCTCCTCTCAGATACCGGTTATTGGGGATACAAACCTCCACGAATATAGATGCAGATGCGCAATCGACCACCATCACAGAAGCACGTGAAGAAAAAAATAATTAATACAACGGTGATCGGTTACCTCTAATGACTACCGTAGAAGAAAGATCACTAAAAGAAGAACGAGTCCAACTCTCTCATTCCCTCGCTCTCTTCCTATCTTTTCTCCCTCTCCTCCTTTCTCTTTAGAGATTACATTATTCTTGTGATGGTAGTGTTGAGGCAATGCCTCCAGCCCCTCTATTTATATATAACCCAAATACAACCACATAGTCATATTCTCAATAGGACACTATAAATAGAATACAACTCAACTACTATTAAGATTAAAAGTCCAATCTCATTAGATTCACAATCCTAATATGACTTTAATCCTAACAATGCATACAACAATTCTGAGCAGGTGAGAATTTACAACATGAATTACCTATAACGCCAAAGATAGGAAAAAAAAGGCAGAAATTGAATATTATATACATAGAGAAATGTATAAAGAGATTGACGGGGAAGCAGAAATAAGATTTCCATTTTTTTTAACCTCAACCTCTGCAAACTCCATCAAAACTTTTCCTTTTGTACGATGGCAAGTCTGCATGGACCAAATGCTCCCGCACTGGCTTGGCTTTAAACACCTATTAAAATTTCCTTAAAAAATAGGATCTTCAAAGGTTTGGACTTTCGATTCAAATTTTCCTAAAAATTTATAATCTTCAAAGGTTTGGACTTTTGATTCAACTCGCGATGTCGAACTGTCACTCCAATAAAAAAGAGCCTTGCTCTTTATTCATGAAAGCAACTCAATACAGCATAATTAAAGACAGAAACGCACATACCGTTCCCTGGCACTTAATTTACACAGCCTCCGGTCACAACTCCAGACAAACACAAACGGTGATGCTCACCTTGCATTGCAATCACGATTTGGATTAAGCAAATTCAGATATTTACAAATGATCCTTCACGATGCTGTATCACGGGTGATGATCTCGAGCTCCGCCCACCAAACCGGAGACAGTCTAGGAGCTGCAGCTTCAGGATTTACTGACATAATTCCCTTCAGCATGCCCACGACCATGTCCATAGAAGGCCTCTGAGTTGCGTCGGGATTCAAGCACACTTTCACCACATTGAATAGTGTTTCGATATGTACTTCGGACACGGGACCCATTGCCTGATCGATCGCGTCTTTAAAAGGCTTAGTGCCATTCATATAGTCAGCAGCCCAGGATATCAGGCTGCCATTCTCCTCGGAGAAAGGAGGCCTCCCTGATATCAACTCTAACAGCAATGTCCCAAACATGTAAACAACATTCTCAGGGCAGTGGATGACCTCCGAGCTGCACACCCGAAGCTCCGACGTCTTGCTCCATAGCTCCAAGTCTGCAACCTTGGCGGCAAAATCATCAGTCAAATAGACGGAGCTCGAGTCGAGCTTCCCAAGGATAATGGGAGGGCTCAGCCGGTGCATATGGTCTAGACAGTATGCTACGCCCATAGCAACCCGCATCCGTGCATTCCAGTTCAGATAGATATGCGACTCTATATCTGCAAGATTTAATATGCATGTTAATGTGGAGGTGACAAGCGAAAAAAATAAAAAAATACACACGTGCGTGACAATTTAGATCAAGATACTATCGAACAACGGGGGATCATGTTTCAAGGCCCAAGCAAAACTACATTTTGAATGTCAAAAAAATAAAATGGAAGATTCATTGATGCAGAAATTTTCCTAATGCAGGTGTTCCTTCTGGGTAAGGACGAAATGTATCTGTTCATTATGATTTACGATACAGCTCACCTAATTAGATTTGATCTCTGTTATGTTGAAGAAGAGCAGCACTTGAGTTGAGAAGTTTATATGCTTTGCAGGGCAGCCAGTTGATACATTAAAACAACGATTATTATCATAAAGTTAACAATAATGATGATGAGAATTTTTGTATTTGTCCCTATAATATTTCCATATAGCATGTATACCCTGCAAATCTCAGACATAACATCTATGTCTAGGTACACTCGAATCGCGTCATCTTCTCAACCCGCTCATGAAGGACATAGCACCAAGGAGCTCCAGCAGCGATTGGGAGCAGAGGGGCTCCCAGAAGCCAGTAAAGCAAAGTGGAGTATGTGACTCCGAGGAAGCAGATAGATAGAGAAGACGGAGAGAAAAAGATGAAGGAAAGTTCAGGATCCTTCCTACAAAATTCACAATACTTAACTGCAGAAAAAGCATTATTTTTAACACCATTGAAATGGGCACAGGCACAGGCAAAGGGGAACAAGTTTATAAGCTTAATATAGAAATAGCATATGGACATATAAATAATTATCCCTGATAATAGTAAGAGCACTTACTATGTAGGTGCTCATAGAGCTTCCCATTAGGTGCGTACTCAAAGACCAGCATTCTGTACAAAGGTTTTTCATCCTCGCAATAGCCGATGAGATTGACAAAATTCTTGTGGTTCACTTTTGATAAAGTTGTGATCTGAAAGCCAATCCAAATTTTACTTAACTGAACAAAAAGGCCGAAATTGATGACTCTCGATAATATATACAGTACACCAGGTTACCTTCTTTCTGAATAGCACTTGAGTTGGTTCAGACCAATCATCGGTGTTAAACACGCTAACACCAATTTCAACCCCACTGGAGAGTGTTCCTTTGTAAAGTGTCCCATCCGTTAGAGTGCCCACAATATTACTGAAATCCTCACAGGCTGTTTCAAGTTCGGATCTCTTGAGTTTGGGCAGGCCTTGGATAGAGAGAGTCAAGTTTGAAGGTCAGACTGCTAATATAAGAATCAGGAAAATGCTTAGTAAGGTCACCTGCCACAAAAGCTTTCTGCAGTTGCCCGCTTAAACCAGGTGCCCATGGCTTGACTAGAACCTTTCTGGCACGGAAAACAATGAATGCAATCAAGGCAAGGATGAGAAGACCAGCACCACAACCAACCAATCCGTAAGCAGGTCGTCCTGATTTTTTTGAAGGAGGCGGAGGTGAATATGGTGGAGAGGGAGGTCGAGGAGACGTTGGAGGGGATAGAGGTGGTGGTGATGAAGGGGGAGGGAAGGATGGTAATTTGGGAGGGGGAGGTGAAGATGGTCGAGACGGAGCCTGAGAGCCACCAGTTGCCTCAGAATTTGCCGCTCCATTCCTTCCGCCACCGGTACTTTGAAGCCTCCGAATTGCGATTGCCCTGTTCACGTTGAAGCATACTCGTTTTCAGGATCTGAACAAAAATTTTTGCATAGTATCCTGCATCATTTTGGTTACTTTTCATACACTACCTTAGGCCTCTAAGAAATTCCATACGTTGATACGATAGATCACCACAAGATATATTACATAATTTTTCTTTGGAGAAGAGAGATCCATTACATTCCAGAGGAGGTTTTTTTTGGATATCGTAGCTCAAGAAACCAACATGTCTTCAATCATCCGTAGGTAGCAGCCTTCCACGACAAACACAGACTGCTTAGAGTATCAGGATGTGGGGTTTTCGTTGCACCTTAGTCAAGGTTATACTTTTAGTGAAATGTATTTGTTAGAGCATGCGTTCATAGGTGGGTAATTGAATCCTGAGGGTCCAATTACCACAATCATCTATGTTAATCCCGCATCATCTATTAGTGGGACTTGATCATTATGGGGGGGCTATATATGAAATCCCACGCCCCATGTATTCTTTGAGAGAGCCCAATATACAAATCAGCCCTTTGAGGCGGTTTTCCATGATTTCATCCCGCTCCTTAAGGAGTAGGAGTCTACGTAAAATCATGGTGTTCATTATGGTTCTTTATCTTTATCTCTGAAGACTGATGAATCTCATATTCATCAACATTATTTTGATTATTTAACCATCTTTCTTAGTCAATTCAATTGATTTAGCAATTAACTAAATATATTTAACATTACTTGTAAATAATTAAGGCTAATTAATTCATTAAATAAAGTCTCACCATAGTGTATATATGTGTTTATTTTTCTCTTTATTAAATGTGTTTTCTTTATATTTAAAATACCATAAAAATTACAATAATATTGTAAATAATAGATTGCATATTAATCCCTATTTAAAAATACAAAAAATTAACAAAACCATTAAAATAAGTATTTTTTTATATTCATAAAAATACTTACAAAAAATAATACCATGTATATATGATGTATTTTGATTTTGGGTTCTACACGAAAAATGTATATCTTAAAAAACAAACAACTTTCATGTTAAACACTTTTTAATTTAACTTCATTACTATTTTATTTTGATTTATCTTCAAATTTACACATCCTTTTATATTTTGATTGGGCCACGTGGCTTCCTCTTTGCTAGCCACGTGGCTGGCCCTAATTTCATTCCCATCTCCTCTCTTACCTATCTAATCTATTGATCAGACGGAGATCAGACGGATCAGACGGTCAATCAACAACACCCGCTCCTCTCTGGAGTGTCTGATCATTTGATCAGATGCTCCCAAGCCATCCAATCCCGCCTTTATCAAGACTGTCGGATCGCGTGATCCAACGACCATCAATCATCGTCAACCTCCTGCAGCTCAAGCCCCACATGATGCAACCCTTCACCAGTGCAACTTCAACCAATTTCTGTCGTCGACCCGCATATCCTCATAACCTCATTCCAGTACCATCTTGGAGCTCTTTCATCCATCTTCCACGCCAACTCCTCCATCTCCGACCTCCTATTCACGTGTGTCAACCAACTGTGGTTGAAACCAACCGCTCCCAACCACCTCTCCTGTGAACAAAACCATCAAGGAGGCATCAGTTTCACCCCATCTACCCTTGTGCGAGGAATCTTCCGAGCCTCTTCCTCCATTTGGTGACAATAAGAGAGAAAAAAGTCAAGCAAAGATAGAGAGATCCTCCGACGAGATCTACTACGACTTTGGCCATGTCGCAGCCCTCGGATCAGTGTTGCTCGAGATGTGCATCCTAGCCGAATGCATCAAGCGAAGACCAGGAGCCTCTCAAGCTCCATCCTAGGACTCCATACACCCTTTATTCTTCTTCTCTGTTCTAGAAGTTTGTCTTTCCCCTTTGTTGTTTCTCCCATTTAATTACTTGTACACACTCAACTCCACGTTCATGGGAAAAGCTCTACACCTTCGCACCTTTCATCTAATATCCGTGTTGCATTTCGATTCCATCATCCCCTTCTCTAGAACCCTCTCCACCTCGACCTTTTCACCTTCTTGCAAAAAAGGTTAACCCACTTAGGGCTTCATTTCTACAACATCCAATAGCCCTCCACTCCGCTTCATTCCACCCCATAACAACTCCCTAGTGCTTCAACTACCTTCTAACAGTTGTAGGTGCTTAAAGACCTCAATGGTCGTAAGTGGTGAGGCTAATCCGATCTGATGCGCTTCCTCCGACAACGTGGATCTGTTTCACCAAACCAACCACTGCAGCTTCGCATCACCACCACCACCTTCGCAAGACCTTCTTCAAGAAGGTTCTCCGACCTTCATCAAGTCCTGAAGAGCACGGAAGAGGAGTAGTTGCATCACCGGAGCTCAACCTTTGCATTGTCGTACGAGGAGGAGGATCGAGGAGGAGAGGAGCAGTTACTGTCGGATCAAATCATCTTAATTTGATCCTACGACCAAAATATTCCACGAAGCTTCGCTCCGTGCCTCCAGCCTTAGTGGGACCGAGCCGCGGACCGAAGCAGCAAAGACATCCCACGTGGCTCGAGCCTGAGCCACGCTCCAAGTCACGCGTTGAAGTTGACCATCATGCGATGCACGTGCTGCCATAAGAATTTGCAGATCACCTTCGCTAGTTCCCTATTATTACGCATCTATCCTCGCGTGCCTGGAAATTTACAAATAAGTCCCTACAGCTCTTTGTAGCTACCTTTCAGCCCGTTTTGGACCTATTTGTAATGTTTTATGTATTTATAATTAAGTTTTTATTGCGAAAAGGCCCATGGATTGATTAGTAAATAACTTGAGCATCTTAAAGCGAAATTAAGTGATTTGGTCTTACTTGAAAGCTCTGCTAATTTTCTTTGATATGGCAAGATCAATTCTCTGATATGACTCATACATTGTAATTTAATAATCAGAGAAGTTTGTTGATTAATACATCTTGATTTAATTGCCCTAAATTCATTTGAGCTCCAAATTGAGAACTTAATTAGGCCCTAGAATTCTTATTGCATTTAGATTTTAGTTAGGTGCCTTGTTCACTAATTTCAAAACATTTATCTATAGACTACTTGCTAATTGGTTACTAAGTGAAATAGACGCCTCATTAGTTAAGTGTATTGAATGAAATGATAGATTTGGAATGCTTAAAGGAGTAGTAATTTTGGAGCGGGATGAGCTTATTTAGATTTTATAATTAAGACTTTAATTCATGAGCTATTTCATGTGATATTTGTTTGTGTGTGTTGCATTATAGTTCATTTTGTAGCATCATATTAACTTGCATATTAAAAATCGAAAACAACATGCATGCATTCTCGTGGACTTAGATCTCACTAAGTCATTTATCCTCGGTATTTAACCCTAATCTAGATAGCTAATAAGCTTGTGTCCATGTGTTCAACCCTGAACTTATCAATGTAAGCCATGTTCTCTTCATCGAGATATTTTAAATGTGGTTCTGGTTGAACCATTGATCGATCATACTACAATTTGGCATGATTAGAGTAGCGATTTAGCGGTTCATCAAATGGCGTTGTTGGGGGGACATGGCTTTATTAGGGTACTTAATTAGGACTAAGTATTCTTATTAAGTGATTTTAATGCTATTTAAGACATTTATCTTGTTATGTGAATATTTGCAGACTTGTGATTGTTTATGTGTTGCCATTATCATTTTCATTGTTTTAGTTGTTCTCTCTTAGTTTATAGATTTAACCACGTTGTTTTGTGGTAGGACCCGATGAGCCAACACGATCGAGCATACGTGGAGGCGAGGTGCTTAGAGCAGCTCGCTGAGAGACCGTATCCAGTTGATTAACTAGAGAGAGAGTAGCTAGATAGTTTAGACTTAAATTTTAACTCATAATCCTTGTAATTATGTATATAATTGACTGGCATTTGTAGCAGTTCTCGATTGAGAAGTCGCATGTGTAATCAGAGACTTGGATTGTTTATTACTTATGGTGTGCTGAGACATATTTCACTCTTTTGATTTAAGAGTGTTCCTCGACTTGAGTGACTGAAATTTAAGGACAGTCACACGACTCTTAGAGCTTAATTAGGATTCTTGTTTGTGTTCAAGTAATTAAGTCACATAAGAAAAGATTCATTAACAAGACATACCTTAGCATGTTTGATTAGCTCTAAACAAAACTCAATTCTTCATTCGCTAACGTAACTTCTCCTTAGGTACATATTTTATCGACTTGCATCACATATAGATATATTAATATATTTTGCCAAACATCCCATAGGGAGAGAGAAGGGAAGCACTATAAGATTTTCTAACTTAGCATGTATCATTGATTTCACGCTTGCATTCTGATTTCTCGATTTCTTCCTCTTGAGTTTTAACAACTTAGGATTAAAGGAATTGGGATTGACGTTAAGCATTGAATGGTGTTCAAAATCTTCAGTGATAAACATATATAAAACCGGGATTGTCAATGCAAGTTGATATTAAAAACTTAGAATAAAAATAACCTTTTTTTGTGGGTAATCTCCACATTGCTCGCATGTACATACCTCCAGACAAAGAGGGTAAGGACGCATCCATAAGAATAGAGCCCAAATCCCTGGAGTTGTTCCCTAAGTCTCTATTTCCGACTTTCACGGATTTGGGAGTTGCAGGTGCTCGTCTCTGACTAAAGTTGTCGTTCTGGTTGTGTAAGTCGATTAGTTCCAAGGATGTGAGATAACCCAGCAACCTGAGTAGATCATCCTTTTGATTAAGAGCTAATAGAAGTACTGTTGGGCGTCAGGGATAAACACTGTGAGCAACGGACTCCAATACTATTTTATACCAATTAAAATTGACAAGATAATTGGTTGGACTCTTGCAGCCTTCACGTGTGAAGTTGGTGAAAAAGGGTTTATCATATTACATTTGTATTGTGAATTCATACAACGCGCATTCAAGTGTTTTCTCGTGGGTATCATCTCCTGAGTTAATTTCATGTTGAATTAATATCCATTTAACATCAAAGACAGATATTGGGGGAATGTAGTTTGGACTTCGAGAACCTCTCATTAACCTCCTCAAATGGCACGTCTTCTGAGATACGTGATACCTCACTTCCTGGACCTCCCTGGACTCATAATGACCCTCTTCTTGAGTCTTGGTTCACTTCCTTTTTAGGGAATGGTCACATACCGACTCTCACCGATGATGACCTTTGCCTTGGTGAGCTCAACTCGATTTCCACTTCTTCAATCCCAACCCATTTTCTATTATCAAGGTGACTTAGAAGATTCAGTAGTTACGATGCCTCCAAAGAAGTACCCAGAGGAGGAGGATCGTGATGATCCCTTGCAGGCTATACTAGCTAGATTGGTTGCAACAGAGCAACAAAATGCATTGGTTAGAGCACAGATGAGTCAGTTGAATGTGGGAGTTGACGCTCCAATGGAAGCGGCCTACAATCCAATGTTATATCATAACCTAAATTGGTTGAGTCCAGCTACACCAAATGTAGAGTATGAGTGGAAGCCTCGTTTCCTTTCATTGATGTTGTAATATATTGGGAATGCCAAAGAGGAACCTTATGCATTCCTGAGAGACTTTGAGTTAGTCTATGATTCTAGGGTTAACCAAGACTACATCGGGCTTAAAAATCTTCCTTTCGCCTTGGGAGATAAGACTGATTATTGGTTGAAGAATCTTGGGGTAGTTGTAACTATCTACACTCAGTTCAAGGACCTTTTCATGACAAAGTTATACCCTTAAAGTAGGACAATCAAATGCGAACTCGCATCGCAAGCTTCACCCAACTTCCTAATGAGTCATTAAGTGATACTTGGGAGAGGTATAAGGAGTTGCTTCAAAAGTGTCCTTGTCATAAGATGGAGAACATTATCCTGATTTAGGCTTTATCCAGTGGTCTCACCACCGAGATGCACGGGTTAGCGAGTGATGCCTGTGGCGGCAGCTATGCATCCAAAGGAGTAGATATCGTCTAGAAGGTATTCGAGCAGATGACTGATACTAGCCGCTCACGGACCACTAGCAGGGCTGTCAGGGCATATACAGATACCCCTCTTTCATTCATATCCAAAGAAAGGGGTAAGCAGGTTGTAGTTGATCTAGAAGAAGACTTGAATCCTAGCATGGGAGTCATAGCATATAAAGTTGACACTCATTGAGCAGATCAACAAGAGAGTGAGTGAACTGGAGAGCTTGCCCAATCTTACGAAGCAGATGGAGGAACTTACTGAGAAGATGTCTAAGATGAAGATACATGTCGTGTCTGCATCATTTACCCATGTTTACCGTGTACATCATGTACAAGATCAGCAGATGGCAGTGCCTCGGTCTACAGGAGTAAAGGACCACTCATATACCCATAACTTTCAGCATGAACCATCATCTAAGATAGTTTGTGAGGAGCCTCCTTGGGTTTGGGAGGTGAAATGTGTGTGGTGCACTTATGATCCTGCCAATAGAGGCATAAATGGGGATAGTCAGTAGTACCAATGTCCCTCCACTTTCCATAACACCAGTTTCACCCCTATACCTTTACCTTCACAGCCACGTCCTAAAGCATGTTTCTCCCAACCTCATCGACAACAAAAGATGAGTCAACAATACTACCAGTCGGGCCATCAGGGCCCATCTTTTTTCAGAGCAACCCACAACAACAACATTAGAGCCAACAAGGTCAATTTTTACGTTCTTCTTTTCAGCAGGGTTCACCTAGGCAAAACTTAGGTCATCATTCTTCTTCATCAGCACCAACAAATTTTCAGCAGCAGATTCTTGAAGAGATCCGAAGCCCTCAGCTGCGGGAATCATTAAAGAAAGAAGGCCTCTCTCTCCCATTGGTCTGAACCCTGGAATGGTCTTCTATCTTGCTCCCCCCACTATTCATACTTGCGGAGGGACAAAGCAAGGTAGGGAAAGAATGACATGACTGGTTCTGATCCGAGAATTCGCCAACTCGTGAATGAATGAGACCGTCTGAGATCTCGTCGAGAGAAGCCTCCAACCTTTTCAAAAGGTCACTGAGCCTTTCTCTTTCGATAGGCAATGGGACCGAAAGAGCTTCTCGACTCGTCGATCTATGTTCTTGCACTGGCGAATGCAAAGATCAAAGTACAGCTCCTACTTCAAGCTGGGCACTGCTGACCTCTCAGCTGAAAAGCAAGTTGGCAACGGACCATTATCAGCATAGTTCGCTTCCTTCCCATCCTGCGGTCGGGACCGTGGTCGTCCGTCTCTGGTTTGCCGGCCGATAAGATCACAGAGATTGACCAGCCAGCTGGCTATTCCTTATTCTTGCAAATCGAGAAAGTCAACCACCGATCTCTTCCAAAGGAGTCAGCTGTCTGCGCGAGTCACCTTCTTCTAAGCTCCGAGTCACCTTCTTCTAAGCTCCGCTGGACGACACGGCATTCTCGTTCGAACAAACAAAGAGGGGCCGGCCTTGTGATGTTTCCCCAGGATCCAATAAACTGAGGTCTATTACCCCACCTTCCACCAGGTTAGCTTTTGAAGGCTGAGTTTTGCGCCGGCAAGCGATGCTTATGCCTTAGGAAAGCGAACAACCTTCTAGTAGATAGCAGTCGTACCTCTCAGGGTGTTGGTGAGACGTAGAGGCAAGGGGACTATTATATTAAACACCGCTGACGGTGCGGAGCGGGAATAGGCGAATAGTCTACACAGGCGGCTATATATACTATCTAAATAAGCGAAAAGCAAGGAGGCATTATTAGGACCATTATCAGCATAGTTCGCTACTTGTTTTCAGAAGAAAGTCCCTGGAGAGAAATTCTCTTTCTCGCGTTTGCCGTGGTCAAAGAAGCGGTCTAAGCCAACCACAATCCGCTTTGAGGTGAAAGGAGCGAGTAGGTCGAAGCGAAGGAGAGAGAGCCAAAGGGAGGGTCTTTTGTGGGGTCGGTTGTCTTATATAGTCTTGTTCTGGGTTAAGCTAGGACTTGAGCAGTCTTCGACCTTCAACCATTTTGAGCTATATTGGGAAGTCGGAAGATGGGGGAAAGAGGACTAGATCCCGGCTTTCTTTAAGGGCTAGGGTGGAAAAGAAAGGGTGGAGCTGATTCTTTCTAAGGCACGGTCTTTGCTCACTTTTCCGACGTCTTGTTTCCGCCAAGACCTGACCTGCTAAGCTAGGCCTTCCTTTGCTCTATCTCTTTGGTTACTTAAAAAAGCTCTCTCAGGAATGAGATTTAAGACATGAAGTCGACCTCAACCAAATATCACGATAGCAAGATGAGAGATTTTCATCTCTTACCTCCATTCATGCCCAGGTTCAGGCTAACCCCAATAATCTTAATAAGAGTCAGCAACACCAATTCAATAATCATGTATACTACTCAAATTTACTTAGATTGAACATGAGATCCTTTCGTTTGATAATGTTAATCATAAATCAATCAGGTGCAGAGGAACGAGGCCGTACCTGATCGGGCACGAGAAATGGAGGATATCTCTAAGACTCCATTTGAGGAGAACTTGGAGGATGAGGAGGAAGAGCATTGTCAGATACGGTAGAAGTCCCTTCACCCGCAGAAGATAAGGAGATCACAAAGATAAGAGAGGATTCGAGCATCAAGACACAACAATCAGGATATTCAAATTCAAAGTTTACGGAGGACATTGCACATCCAGCTTAGAAGAATGTACCACCAGCAGACATACCTCAACTTGCAGTAGATGAAGTTCATCCCAATACTGAAAAAGATTCAATTTATATGAAGAACTCATCTTCTAAAAATAAAAAGATGCATGTTTCTTTTTATGATTTTGATTCTTCTACTTCTTCTCATTCTTCAATCACTTTCCCTCGTGCTCTTACAACAAGGAAGCGAGTCATCAAAAAGATTCAAAAGGATGATCCTGATATGACACAGTTTTGTAATGAAAATATCATGGTGAAGATTCCATTTGACAAGTATGTGGCGAATAATCATGCCTTTCAAAAGTACCTTAATGTAAGATGCACCAAGTAGTCAAGTAAAGACACGTCTTAACAGTTACCATTATTTATTGTATCAAGAACCATCATCTACCTCGAAAGAAGAGAGAGATATATGTACATATTATGTGATGAGTCATATCTATGACATTGTGTTTGCGCGCACTCTCCTAAACAATGGCTCTTCTAATAACCTCTTACCTCTAGCTTCGTACGACAAGCTGAACTTAGGGTCCCTCAGAAATCTAAGGGCTCCACTTCAGTTTACAGATAAATCTACCAAGATGGATGAAGGAGCAGTTAGGAACGTTATCATCTTGATTATGTGACATGAGTATATGGTGGACTTTACAGTCCTTGACATGGGGACCACCAAGAATTGGAGAGGATTCCATATCATTTTAGGGCGGCCTTTCCTTAAAATCGTCAGTGCTAATTTTGACTACCAGATTGGGATGATGAGGTCCTGCTCTTATGTAGAACTAGAGATGCAACAAACCAAATGGTAGAGACCTGATTCGAAATCCAGCACAATTTATTCTTCTTCTGAAGCAGATTGCAGAGTGATAGACATAGTTGGACCATGGAGACATACCCTAGCAGTTCTCGGTGATACCCTCTTATTCGGAGAGGACAATGTACATGAAGCAGTATGCCAGGTTTTGCCTAGCTTCTTGATAGATGCATCCCCCTACTCCTTTGATGATACATAAGTCATTTTTGACTTGTCAGTTCCTTCATTCACGGAATAATCAAAGGTTGAGGATGTAGACTTGGACACAGCTTTGGCTAACATACCGAGGTCCTTTGGCGATCAGACTCAAGATACAACATAATTGGTGGCCACCTTCTAGCATGGAAACATCAAATATGGTTAAGCCGAATTTGTTAGATGATTCAACATTGCCAGAGCTTAAGTCATTACCTCCTACACTGAAGTATGCCTTTCTTGCATGACCAGAGAAAAGATATCATGTTATTATTAGCTCTAAGTTGACTGAAGAACATGAGTCTAGGTTACTTAAGATTTTAGAAAAGAATCGCAAGGCAATTGGCAGGAGAGTGTCGAATCTTGTTGGGATTAACATTGCTCTATGATCACACCGCATTAATTTAGAGGACAATGATAGACCTTCCCGTGAGTTTCAAAGAAGACTGAATTTGAATTTAATGGAAGTTGTTAAGAAAGAAATTGAGAAATGATATGAGCCCGTTTCATTTATCCCATCTCTGACTCCAAATGGGTAGCTCCTTTACATCCGGTCCCGAAGGAGTCAGTAATTCAGATGGTCACCAATGAGGAAAGAGACAAGATTGCGACACAAGTGCCCATGTCATTCCGTGTCTGTGTCGACTATTGACATAGAATGTCTCGACCAATAAAAATCATTTTCCCTTGCCCTTTATTAATCAGATTTTGGAGAGAATAGCAAGGAAAGACTTCTTCTGTTTTCTTTATGGGTATTCAGGCTATAATCAAATAGTCATAGCTCCTGAAGATCATGAAAAGACCGCATTTATTTGTCCATTCAACACACATGCATTCAAGTGTATGTCTTTCAGGTTATGTAATGCCTCTATTACTTTTCAACGATGCATGATTAATGTGTTTGTCGAGATGGTACGAGATTTCCTGGAAGTGTCTGTGGATAATTTCTCGGTCCATGGGGATTCTTTTGATGCTTGTCTTTCACATTTGGATCGAGTACTTAAAATGCATAAAGGTAAATCTGGTGCTCTCCTGAGAAAAGAGTCTGTTAGAGTTATTATACTTGCATTTATGTTCGTAACCTTTCGGGTTTCATAACCCCTCGGGGGTATTTATGTATTTTTCCGTTTGTACTCTCTAGGGGTTTCTCTCTATAAAAGAGACCCTAGCCGTATGGAATAGATATCTCATTCGTCTCTCTTCTCCACATGGTATTAGAGCAACGGTCCTAGATCGGGGTCCTGACCAAAAATCCCTACCGCCGCTTTCAAGCCTCGCAAAGGCCTGCGCAGGCCCTCTTCCCCGAATTAGGACCCCGCAGAAGGCCCTCCAATCGCCTACAGTGCAGCAACTCGACCCCGAAGGAGCATCTCCAGCACCTACCGGTACTGTTGGAACCACCTACGAGGGCCTGCTAATGCCGTCAGGGGGCCACAACCCTCCCGCTAACGCTGCCCAGTGCTTCCAGGAATCCAAATCTGTTATTCGTTGAGGTTTTCAGCCCTTCTTCAAGGGAAAACGTGGGTTCTAGGGCATTTTCTGGCCCTTTTATGCATCCTTAGTTGATCACAAGGTCTTCTTTCTATTTTAAGACCACCATGGCACGTTCTTCCATCGAGACAAAGTCCTTGGCCACGAATATTATGGCCAAGGCCTTAAATGTCGGTTTCGGTCAACATTTCGGTATCGACCAAAATAGAATTTCGATGAAATTTCGGTGGAATTTCGACCGAAATTTCGGTCATTTCGGCCCTTTTTTGTACTAGGACCCCCATATTTCGGTCATTTCGGTCGAATTTCGGTTTCGACTGGATATCGATATTCGATAGAAATTCAACCGAATTTCGCTGAAATTTGAGGCCATGATTATGGCACAAGGTACTACTATCAAACTCAAGGGGTAAAGAAAATTATGTGCTCTGGTCTCAATCTTTTATGGTGTTCATTGGTGGTCAGAGGAAACTCTACATTCTAATTAAAGATCCTTTAGATGAAAAGGACAAAGAGTACAACAACTGGCAGACAGACAACTACTTGGTTATCAACTGGATGACCAATAGTGTTGAGGCTCACATTGCCTCAAATCTTCATTAAAAATACGGCCAAGGAAATATGGGAGGATCTCAAGCAAACATACTCCCAGAAGAAGATGAAGTTACGCATTGCAGACATTTACAGGCGAATCTGGTCAGCATCTCAGGGTGATTCCACTCTCATAGAGTACTACAGGCATCTCTCCAACCTGTATAAGGAGCTTACAATATTCCAGCCCTCATGTTGCACCAAATAGATACAAAAGCGTTCTGACTAACAGGTATATCGCTTTCTTGATGGGCTACATTCTAGATACCATGCAACAAAGGAGCAATTTCTTATATCAGACACACTGTCAATAATGAAGGTCATCTTTGGCCGACATGAGGAACTCGAGACATCAGCTACCCGGCCTCTCGTCTTACCTTCAACAGAGAACTGTGCATACATCGTCTGATCTGGACGAGGAGGCAAATACGACTTACGAGGAGGATGCGGTCATGATCCAAGTCGTGGTCGTGGACGGGAATTTAGACGAGGCCGTGACTTTGGCCGTGGCTGTGGGTGAGACTCTATTGCCCCATGCACTCATTGTGGTAGGTGGAACCCCTCGACTGAACGATGTTGGTAGAAGTTTGGCATACCTTCTTATCATGCCAATAATGCATATGAAGATGCCTATGATGTGGAAGAGGCATCGCCTATAGCAACCTCCAGTGGCAAGACGGTTCATCTTTATGACGCATATTACTCCCGCCTGATGCGGATCCTTCAAACTTTAGAGCCTACTACAACTAGTAACACTAACATTGTTGATATGGCTTCTCCTTTAGGTACAATAGCCAACTCTGTTGTCACTCCTGCTCCAGCTTGGATTATTGATTCTGATGCCTCTACTCATCTCACTGGAAAAGGTAGCATGCGTACCTCTTTCGTACTATCTACCTCTGTGAAGTCAGTTCGAGTCGTTAATGGGATTCAATCATCGATTGCTACCGTCGGAACTATGGAATTTTCTTCCAAGCTCCAACTTTCTGGGGTTCACTGTGCTCCTGATTTTCCTCTTAGCATGTTGTCAGTTCACAAGCTTTGTGTTGAGCTTCATTATTGTGTGATATTTGATGAGTCTTGTTATTTTCGGGACATTTGGACGAGGCAGATTTTTGGTGGGGGTCATGAGAAGAACTGCCTATATTATCTTGACATACCCTCGGATTCCAATTTTGTTGGTGTTGCATCCATCTTCGAAGATCCGCTCCTATGGCATCAGCGCCTTGGGCATCCCTCTACCAAGGCCATCTCTATGATATTCCCTGAACTCTCTACTCTGAAGCCCTTTCAGTGCGAGATGTGTGAGTTCGGGAAACACCATCGAGCTTCGTTTCCTATTCGTACTGAGTCTCGTAGTACTGTCGTTTTTCATCTTATTCATTGTGATGTTTGGGGACCTTGTCCGATCCGCCCATTAAGTGGTCATCGCTATTTTATAGTTTTCATGGATGATTATAATCGATCTTCTTGGGTATATCTATTAAAGAAGCGTTCAGAGATTAATCAAATTATCAGAAATTTCTTTCAATATGTTAAAACCTTCTTTTCTAGCATTGTTAAGATCATTCGTACTGACAATGCTCTTGAGTTAACCCAACATGACTTGACCTCTTTCTTTATGTCGCGGGGAACTGTTCACCAAACATAATGTCCATGTACCTCACAACATAATGGTATAGCTGAGAGGAAACTCCGACACTTGCTAAATGTTTCTAGATCTCTTCTTAGTCAAATGAGTGTTCCTAAACATTATTGTGGAGATGCTATCCTTACTGCATTTTATCTCATCAACCGTGTTCCTTCGTCTGTTCTAGAAGGGGCAAATCCATTTTCCTTACTTTACCCTACTGAGTCTTCTTTTCCCATACCTCTACGAATTTTTAGTTGTATTGATTTTGTTCATAACTTTCATGCAACTGACAAATTATCCTCCCGTGCCATCAAATGTGTCTTTCTCGGGTAATCTCGTACCCAGAAAGGCTATCGTTGCTATGATCCTGTTGGGCATTGTTGACGCATAATTGTACCTCTTCGTTATTTCACTTTCTTGTTATTCTCTTTATGTAATTTACCCATAGGCTACTCTCCTATATAAGAGAGCCTAGGGCTATGGAATAGAAACATCTCATTCACGTTTCCCAACATGGTATCAGAGCGACGGTCCTAGACCGGAGTTCTCCAAACCTAACCCTAACCCTAACCCCCACTCGCCGGCCTCTCCTCTCTTCTCCCTCGCATCGGCGCCGCCTAGCCGATCGGAGCCCAACGCCGCGCATCGCCTCTCCCCAGCCTTGCGTGCACCATCGCCTCTCCTCTGCGTGCGATTGTGCGTGCATAACCGCACAGCACCGTGCGCCTGTGCGTGCACCATCGTACGCCTGCGCACAGCACGGTGCCTTGCCTGCGCGCATAGTTGCGCGCTCCTGTTCACGCGCATCACCGTGCGCCTGTGCGTGCATCAACGCACAAACGCGCACAATCCAGCCTCTCGCCTGCGCGTATAGTCGCGCCTCTGTGTGGTTGTGCGCATCATCACGCGAACAGTTGTGTGCGCTAGCACGCGCGTGATTCTCCAGTTCAGCACCCCAGTGCGCGCGTGATCCTCCAGGTGCGTGCGTGCTTCTCGCACGTGCGTGTGTGCCCTAAGTCCCAAAACCCTAGGGCACAGCTCCTGATCTACATGGGGTTAGTTGCTTGAAGTCTACACACGCAACTAATCCCATCTATGTCATTGTAGACAGAGACTATATCCTCTCAGTCGCTCCAGTCTTCCGTCTCCAGCATGTCTGAAAGCAAGGCAGATATCCCTTCTATGGGCGCATTTCGTGGTCCAGCGCCCATTGTCAAGATGGATGGTACGAACTATGAACTGTGGGCAATGCAGTTCATGAGTATGATGAAGTCTACAGGTAAGAAACATATTCTTACCGAGCCCGAGCCTGCAGAGAAGACTGGAGCTTATGCCTCATGGGAGGCCGATGATGCATATGCCAAGGTGTGGCTATCAGGCACATTGGCCATTGAAATCGCCAATGACATTCTACATCAGCCTACAGCCAAAGACATGTGGGATATCCTGGCCGCAACATATTCTCAGGCAAAGAACGAGACGAAGATCCTGCAACTACAACATGATATATTCACGATAAAGCAGAATGGCCGTCCTTTGCATTCCCTCTACACATCATTGAGAGGGATGTTCGAGAAGCTCTATAGCTTCATGCCTCTTACCGCCACGCCAGAACAACAGAAGACATACAGGAATGCTACTATGGTAGGGGTATTTCTCGCTGCACTTGATCCAGAGTATGAGGCAGCACGTTCACAGATTCTGGCGGCACTTCAGTCTAGAGGAACATGGAGTTTGGTTACTATACCTCCAGATGTCAACCCGGTGAGTTGCAAGTGGGTGTTTACAGTTAAACACAATGCAGATGGCTCCATTGACAGGTACAAGGCACGACTAGTCGCAAGGGGATTTACACAGACATATGGGGTATATTACCTTGACACGTTCTCCCCTGTGGCGTGTCATTCCACTCTGCGGATCCTGTTATCAGTTGCAGTTACTAGAGACTGGCCACTCTATCAACTAGATGTAAAGAATGCATTTCTGTATGGAGACCTGCAGGAGGAAGTATACATGCAACAGCCACCTGGTTTTGCTGTTGAGGGGGAGTGTTCCAAGGTTTGCAGGTTACATAAGGCCATCTATGGCCTTAAGCAGAGCCCCAGAGCATGGTTCCAGAAGCTGTCAGACCTCTTTGAGAAACAAGGATATAAACGCTCCAATGCTGATCATTCCTTGTTTGTACAAAAGACGGCAAGAGGTATTATTGTAATCATGGTTTATGTTGACGATATTTTGATTACAGGCGATGATGACCAGGGTATTAAGCAGGCAAAGGAAAGGCTGGGGACCGAGTTTGTCACCAAGGACTTGGGAGTCCTTAGATATTTTCTGGGGCTGGAATTTGCCAGAAATCCGCACGGATTAGTCATGTCACAGAGGAAGTACGTTACAGATCTACTGAGTGAGACAGGTATGCTAGGGTGTCGACCTGCTACGACACCAATGGACCCTAGCATGAAGCTGTATGATGATGACACAGAGGAGGTGGACAGGAGAAGATATAGAGAACTGGTAGGCAAATTATTATATGTCACGATCACTAGGCCAGATATATTATTTGCAGTGAGCCGTGTGAGCCAGTTCATGGAGCAGCCACGCCAGGTGCATATGGATGCAATACACATGATACTTAGATATCTCAAATCTTCTCCAGGTAAAGGTCTGCTATTCAAGAAAGGAAAGGGGATTTCTATCTCAGCATGCGCAGATGCAGACTATGCAGGATGTCCTAAGGATAGGAAGTCCACCTCAGGGTATGCTGTCTATGTAGGAGATGCTCTAGTCTCATGGAGGAGCAAGAAACAAACTGTGGTAGCTAGATCTAGTGCTGAATCCGAATATAGGGCTATGGCCCAGGCTACTACAGAGATGATGTGGGTGAAAGCGGTGCTGACAGATTTATGCTTAGATGTACCACTTCCTATGAACTTGGAGTGTGATAATCAGGCTGCCTTGTTTATTGCAAACAATCCTGCATTCCATGAACGGACCAAACATATTGAGGTAGATTGTCACTTCATACGTGATATGATTCAAAAAGGATTCATTGCCACATCTCATGTTACCTCAGAGAACCAGACCGCAGATATATTCACCAAGGCATTATTACGAGGTCCATTTCAGAAGTGTGCTTCCAAGCTGAGCATGATTGACATCTATGCTCCATCTTGAGGGGGAGTGTTGACGCATAATTGTACCTCTTCGTTATTTCACTTTCTTGTTATTCTCTTTATGTAATTTACCCATAGGCTACTCTCCTATATAAGAGAGCCTAGGGCTATGGAATAGAAACATCTCATTCACGTTTCCCAACAGGCATCGATACTATGCGTCTGTTGATGTCACTTTCTATGAGCAAATAAGTTATTTCACACAGACTGTGAGTGACATTCCTCTGGACCTCCCTCCTCCACCAATCGTCTATATTCGCCAGCGTACCTCTATACCTTCTACATCAGTATCTGTACCTTTGCTTGTCCCTTTTATGCAGGATGATACGACTACTTCAAGTGCTCCCACCACTGCTGCCCCGGATGTACCCGAGGAACTTCCTATTGCTCTATGCAAGCAAAAAATGCAATGTACATATCACCCCATGTCACATTTTACTTCTACAGATGGTTTATCTAGCTGTGACAAGAGATTTGCATATGCTCTGAATGTTATTTCTGTTCTAAGAGATTATTTCAGTGCAATGCAGGAACATGGTTGGAGACAGGCCATGGATGAGGAGATGGATGCACTTATTTCCCCAGGCACGTGGGATCTTATGTCATGCCCCCGAGAGTTCGTCATGTGGCTTGTCGATGGGCCTTCACAACCAAACAGTCTCCTGATGGTTCTATTGACAAGTTGAAAGCCAGACTTATTGCCAAAAGGTTTCACACAAACCTTTGGAGTTGATTATTTTGAGACATTCTGACCCGTCAAAAGGTTTCACACAAACCTTTGGAGTTGATTATTTTGAGATATTCTGACCCGTTGTGAGAATGGGGTCGATACATACATTCTCTCTATTGCTGCCAACAAGGATTGGACCATTTATCAACTTGATGTGGAGAACGCCTTTTTTATGGTGATATTGAGAAGGAGGTCTATATGATGCAACCATTAGGGTATGCAGTCGAGGGGGAACATTATGTTGACTACGCAAGGCCATTTATGGCCTGAAGCAGAGCCCTGGGGCATGGTTTGACAGGCTCACTACAGAGATCAACACACTTGGTTTTCAGAGGACAACATCTCACTACTCTGTCTTTGTTAGATGACGGTCTACTGGTACGGTCATTCTTGACGTCTATGTTGATGATATGGTTGTCACGGGAGATGATGTAGATGGTATTCAGGAGACCAAGACCTTCCTCCAGAAGGTCTTTATCACAAAAGAACTCGGCCAACTTCGTTATTTTCTTGGCATCGAGGTAATACGCACTACAGAGGGGCTCCATCTTTTATTGAGGAAGTATTGCCTTGATATTCTGATTGAGGCAGGACTACTTGGATGCAAGCCATCTGGCATCCCTGCAGAAGTGAGAAAATATTCAGTATTTACTGATCCAACTTTTGAGGATGCAACACGATACAGAAGTTTAGTGGGAAAATTACTCTATCTCACTATTAGTAGGCCAGATATATCATATGATGTGAGCAGAGCCAGTCAACATATGGAGAAGCCTCTTTACAATCACTAACATGATGTTCTTTTGATCCTTCGATGTTTGAAAGAATCTCCCGGACGTGGACTCTTCTATGGGGTGAATGAGCTAATATCTTCACCTATACAGATTCTGACTATGCTAGCTCTCCTGAGGACCGTCGATCCACTATAGGATACGCCATGTTTGTTGGGGATAACATTGTCACTTGGCAAAGCAAGAAGCAGATAGTGGTCTCCAGATCCAGTGAGGAAGCAGAATACAGGGTAATCACTCAGGCCACCTATGAGATCACATGGCTTGTTTCTTTCCTAACATAACTTGGCATGTCAGTCGTCACTCTTGTACCCGTATAATATAAGAGACCCTAGCTCTATGGAATAGATATCTCATTCATCTCTCTTCTCCACAGAGTCTTTTCATGGTACAGGAAGGTATCATGTTTTGGCACGTCATCTCCATAAAGAGAATAGAGGTTGACCCTAACAAGGTGAATGTGATCAAGAAGCTTGATCCACCAACCAATGTTAAGTTGGTGCGTTCATTCTTAGGACATGTTGGATTTTATAGGAGATTTATTGAGGATTTTTCAAAGATTGCCCGACTACTGACTGAGCTCTTAAGGGAAGACAATAAATTTAGTGTAGAGTACAAGTGTTTAGAGGCCTTTGAGCTCTTAAAGAGAAAGATTATAGATTCTCCTTTTATACAAGCTCTTGACCGGTCTCTTACCTTCGAGATCATGACTGATGCGTCGGATTTTGCTATGGGTACTATGTTAGGACAGAGACAAGATGGATATTGTTCGCAATTCACTATGCGAGTAGAGTATTGGATCATGCATAGAAAAACTATACAATGTCTGAAAAGGAAATGCTCGCAGTAGTCTGGGTATTAAAGAAATTCATATTGTATCTTTTAGGTTCTAAGGTGGCTTTATACTGATGACTTTATATTGATCACATAGCGATTCGATATTTAATGGAAAAGGACGCGAAGGCGCATCTTCATAGGTAGATTTCATTACTCCAGGAGTTTGATTTCGAGATTAAGGATAAACCCGGAGTCAAAAATGTTGTGGTTGATCATTTATCCTGACTTGAGCTAAAGGATTTCCCAGATTCTGAGCTTATTAGAGAAACTTTCCCTAACGAGTCAATCTGTGCTATTGATTCACTCTCATGGTATGCCAACATGGTGAACTTTCTTGTATCAAAGAAAGTTCCCCAATATTGGACTATAAACAACATTAACTGACTGAAGTCGGATTTGAGGAAATATCATTGCAAGGATCCGTTCCTCTTCTTTGAGGGGTCGGATTGAGTCTGGAGAAGTTGTATTCTCCGAAAGGAATATCAGAGTGTCCTCAATCATTGTCATACTTTGGAAGTAGGAGGACACCTCGGGAAAGAAAATCGCTCACAAAGTGCTTCAATGTAAATTCTATTGACCGACCTTGTTTTGAAATGCATATGATTTTGTTAGGTCATGCCTGATATGTCAAAGAACGGGAGGGACAATTGGTTCAAGAGATGAAATGCTCATGCAACCTGTGAAAATTCGTATGTTTTTTGTGCATGGGGCATTGATTTTATATGGCTAGACATGAGCAAATTCTGTGAGTGGTGGATTACTTATCAAGATGGGTGGAGGCAATCCCAACCCGAACCATAGACAACAAGATTGTCTGCAAGTTTGTGAAAGATCACACGATTTCTACGTTCGGAGTTCCTAAGGTTATTATTTCTGATGAGGGTAGCCATTTTGTGAATCATAATATGAAGAATTTAGCTAGGATATATGGAATAGATCATCGAGTTACCAATCCTTACCACATAGAGTCAAACGACATGGCAGAGTTTTCTAATAGAGAAGTTAAGATCATACTTCAGAAGCTAGTTCGTCCTGATAGGAAGAATTGGCCGCAATTACGAACCAAAAACTATAGGCAAAAAAACGACCTACAAGACCATAAGGTTTGAAAAATCAATATCATATCAGTCCGCACGAGAAAGGACATATCGAGGATATATCGAGATATATTGACGACATCGGTGGATATCTCGAAAATGAGTCAAATTCCTAAGTAGTACCTGGGATTTACTTAAATACCCAGGTTCTACAAAATGTTTTTTTTCACTCAGAAACTACAAAGGTGTCGCATGTTCAACATGCGACACATGAAAAGTTTTTTTTACTTAGAAAATGTAGGAGTGTCGCATTTGAAGATGCGATATGTGTAGTTCTCCCTGGATATGTTCCCCGATAGTTCCAGAACATTTCGCACATAGTGCATATACGAGAAAGTTCCTGGAACAATTCCAGGGAGTTTCTCATATAGCGCTTTTTCAACATGCGCCACATGAGGTTCTCCCTGGAACGAATCAGGGAGTTTCTCATATGTCGCATGTTCAACATGCGATATATGAGATAATTCCTGGAAATTGGCAGCTCAGGTCTGGAGATAGAAGCTCATCTTTTGGCCGTTAGTCTTCTTAGGACAAGAGACCAAACAAGAGCAAAGATGAACCTTCTCGTCTGCCAGGCTGAGACCGTAGCTGTCAATTTATGTGGCTCTTCCTACTCAAGTTTTATGCTTCTTTCATGTCGAACACACATTCAAAAATGTCTCCACAATCATAAATGTGGGTTTTGTATGCACAGACATTCACAAAAGATTTATATTGATGCAGAAAGACAGTTACATAATTTACATATATTGAATTATCCTCGGATATACACTTTCATTTTTATACCACATTAACAACTACAAGGTTTACAACTCAACGCTTTTGCCTACGCTGATATGTTATCGTTGAATCACGAGGATAGAAGGGTAACAAACGGTTCGCCTCGTCTATCCTGTTGATTTGTGAGGGCCCAACAACGTCTTCGTCGAAGGTTGGCATCGGTGGCGGCGTCAGCGTGCAGTAAGTGGGTTGTGTTTCTCTGGCGTCCAATCCTTGCCTCAACGGTGCTTGCGGCGTTGGCATGTCGTGACGTGGTAGCTCGGCAACCGGTGTGACGAAGTCTGTTGGCGTAAGATCCTCATCTACCGCGGCGGCTGCTTCATGGTCCATGGGTTCCGCTACTGGTTCACGCGCCCTTCCCCGACCTCTTCCTCTTCCTTTTGCTCTTCCTCGCCTGGCCTCCGCCTGAGCTACATCAGCATGGTCGTCATGTATTGTGACGACATCTGCAAATTGAAACGACAACCACTGATCCATTTCTGCCTTTGCTTGTGTCGGAATCTCGCGGCATTCCTCGTGTCCAATATCATGTATCCGGCTCCACTTGGCGAGCTGCATCCACAAAAAAATACGTAGAGGTAAATTTCATGGAAACTTATGGATGTAATTTACCAAAAAGTTTGTCCGAGCACTTATGTTGCTTGCCAGAGTTGCACCTAGTCGTCCAACAAATCTTCTAGTAATCGTCCTATACCATTCCTCGTTGGCGGGCGTCGCGACGATCCCATTGGACCGATCGATATCAACCACTCTATCTTCCCGCTCATCCCATTGGAGTATATACAACATGTGTTTCACCCTCCAATCCACATGCACCTTCCCCCTCAAGTCGATTGCATGGAGGTCCTGAAAGGTAAAACAAGGCTCTGGAATGTCCTGACGGCCGCCAAATTGTCTCAGGAATCAGTCGGGGAAGTAATACTCCACAATGTGGAAGTATATCAACGGTACACTCTCCATCCAAATGCGATCGCCTTCAAGATAGATGGCAGGGAGACTTGCGTGGATGTCTTCGGTATACGACGTCCACAACACCTGAATGACAAAATTGTAGTTAGCTCATTAGTTTTTTTGTTGAAATTGAAGGAATTTGTGGAAGTAAAATTACCTGCTCGGGTGATTGCATGTCAAAAGCGTCCCGATATGATCTCACTACGTGTGTAGGCTGTCGACGATGAGCAAACCTTGTTGCCCAGCGAACTCCCAACGGACGCCTGTGCCACTGTCTGCCTTCCCTCACAAGAGGAGCAATGTGGGGGAAATGCTCCCATGCCCATAGTTGACGCAGTATGACCGATCCTCCAATCTCCTCGGTCACCATATCCGCCGCTAAACAGAGGTGTCTATACAGATATGGAAGTACGGCGGATCCCCAGCTTAATGTTCCAGAGTACTCCAGATCATGCAGATGTGGTAGTGCAACAAGGGAAACCAACGATCCTGATTTGTCCGTGAATAGTACTCCACCTAGCAACTGCAAGATGTATGCTCGAACATATCTCCGTAAGACCACCTCGTCTGCATCTTCGAGCAAGTCTGCAAAATGGGTGAATAACCAACTCGCTAACACCCTGCTGCCCACGATTTCTGATGGAAGTGGCCTTACACCCAACAGTTCCTCGCAAGTGTCCGCCCATGTGGCTCCTGGTGTAGTCTCCCCAGTAACTATAGGTCCATCAATTCGTAGCCCCATGATGAATGCGATGTCCTGCAAGGTGATGGACATCTCCCCACTAGCCATGTGGAAAGTGCCTGCACATCATCATCATCGACGATAGAGGAAAATGACGGATCTTCCCCTGGGCCTCGAGGGATGCGATGTAACAATCTGATTTTTTGACTATTGGCATCCAGTTGAACTCTCTAGTAAACCAAGTTCAAAATCTCATCGAACGTCGTATTAGGCATTAATCTGAACCCCCATACGTTGGTCGCCGAACCGCCAATAAGTGTACCCTTCAAATGAAACATACAATATAACGCCTCCATTCCGACCTAATACGTGATATGACATACAAGTAAAAAAACAATCATGAAATGAAGAATCATATACATATTATACAATCAACAATCTCAAGAAAAAAATTACCAAGTCCAATGTATGGAAGATCGGTTAAGCCCTAGTGGAAGGAAATGGAGGCTAGGACGGTACCGAACAAAGAAGATACGGAAAAGGAGTTCTTCGCGCACCTATGAGTGATAAAAAACGATGTTTCTCAGAGTAGGGGAGGCCGAGGAGGGCGGGCACCACAGGGGGGTATCGCGGGCGGCAACAGCTTGAGAGTGGAGTTCAAAGTGCGCGTGGGGAGGACGAATGCCGTGCGCGACCTTTATTTAGCCCAGATAACGCATATTGAAGATGTGACACTCATCACATATCGCATCTTCAATATGCGACACTCCTACAGTTTCTAAGTAAAAAAAACTTTTCATGTGCCGCATGTTGAACATGCGACACCTCTGTAGTTTCTGAGTAAAAAAACATTTTGTAGAACCTGGGTATTTAAGAAAATCCCAGGTACTACTTAGGAATTTGACTCTCTCGAAAATAGCGCAAAAAGTGATTTTTTCATGAATTAAGATCATCCTAGTTAATTAAAACAATAAATAACATACAAATACACATTTATATGCAAGCATAAGGTAACTTTAGCACACTAATACACATTATATCTCACATATTGCTAGTTGTTAATGTTGAATGCTAAATGCTGACTCATCTTTATTGTGGACCCGTGATTCTAACTTGATCAGCATTAGGCTGGTTCATATTTATTGTCAATGAGAGCGAAGTCCAGCAATTGAAGAACCGTCGTATGCAACCCCGGTCGCGCCATATCCTATCAGATAATATCATTGATAACACCATTGATAAGTAGTGAAATCAATCTTTCGTGAGTAATACCACTGATATACATATATATATCGACGATATCGGTCGATATTCGATGTACTCAAATCTATAATTTTTAAGCGATATGGCTCAATATGACGATATATCACCGATATCTCACAAAATATCAGTCGATATCCTGGAAAAAGGATATGTGTGTGTGGATATCAATACTTCATTCTCGTCGATACCGATATATTGCTGATATATCACGATATTGCCTACCTTGAAGACTCTGCTTACTACTTCCCCATTTCGTATGATCTATGGAAGCCATGCCATTTATCCATTGAGTTAGTGCATAAATCCAAATGGGCAATAAGGAAGATAAACTGGAATAGTCACCTAGGTATGATTGTTCAATTCTAAGTTGAAGATCTTTCATGGCAATGTCTAATTGGATGGGTGATGCAGATAAAAGTCTAATTGGATGGGTGATGCAGATAAAAAATCTGTTTGGTGGAAGAAATTTAGAGAGACGAGGAAAGAGAAGAACGTGTCGGCTACGTGGGATTTCGCATTCGAATCACGGAGATCGCATTGAGAGAGAGAGAGATGGAGAGAGAGAGATGGAGAGATAGAGAGAGAGAAATCTCAATTTTTCATATATTATGAACTGCTTAAAATAAATGCCCACCATCTCCTTTATCTAGGAGGGGTGGGATTACAAAATTAGAAAGTGAATAACATTCACAGCAACAACAAAATTAGAAAGTGAATCATTTAAATTAAATAAAATCCCAATCGACTAATGACTCTAAATGACTTCCTAATTTGACTAACTAAAATTATCTACCAGAAATGCTGAGATTACAATCAATCTCAATTTCTTTAAATAAAATAAGCGACTAATTTAAAATAACTAATTAGGGACGAGAATCCCTAATTTTAAAAAATCCCAGTGATGGCTTCAATCTAGCTTGACCCATCAATTTGAAAATATTGCATCAATTCTCCCTACTTGAAAATTCGTCCACGCTTATGTAGGTTCGACAGCTTCTAGAATGTCTCAGAAACTGATTTCTTTGAGAATAAGACTATGCTCCTTCAAGAAGGAGGTGCGTGATTCCAGGCGAGTGGTTCATGTCGCAACAGAACTTGAGGTGAGTCGTCTTGACAGCTTGGAGGAAAACAGAGATCTCACAGAGGATGAACTCATCGCCACGGTTTCAACGCAAAGAGTAATCAAATCAGAAGATAAGAAATGAGTGGTGTAGTAGAAGGATCGTTCTCGCAGCTCCTGGCTCAAAGAGGGGGATGCGAATACTGCCTACTTCCACCGCTTGACCAGTGGAAGACATCGCCAAAATATTGTGCAATCTGTTCTGATTGATGGCAGAAGAATCGAGGGAGATAGAGAAATGGGCCATGCTATAGCTACACATTTTGTTGAGTTCTCAAGGAGAGCTGTTTCTCGTAATTAGAGGTGGACTGGCCAAGGTCCTTCGGCCCTGTCAGATCATCATGTTAATCAATTGGTGCGGGAGTTTACTGCAGAAGAGGTGAAGGTGGCGGTTTAGAATCTGAATGCTTATGGTGCACCAGGTCCAGAAAGGTTCCCGGTCTTTTTCTTTCGGGAATTATGATCCGTGGTTGGTGCTGACATCCTTGAGGCTGTGAAAGAATTTTCTAGAGAAAACGTGGGCTTTGACAAATGTCATAAGGCACTCATCTTTTTGCTTCCTAAGAAGGAGAGTTCGGAGAGAATCGAAGATTTCTGTCCTATTGTGCTCTCCAACGCAATATAGTTGATAGTTGCCAAGGTCCTGGTGATCAGATTAAACATGGTCTTGAACCAGATTGTTTCTCAGTTTCAATCAACTTTCATTCCTGGAAGACAGATAGCAGATAGGTTAGCCATTGCCACGGAGATCATTGCAGACTGGAAGAGAAAAAAGAAAAGGGGTATGCTTTGGAAGGTGGATTTCTCGAAAGCTTATGACATAGTTGAATGGCATTCTTGTGGATGGCCAAGGTTGCAAAAGTCGGTAGTCGGTACTCCATCGGCTGGGTCACTGACTAAGGATTAATCGGTAGTCGGTCGACTAATCGGATTTAGTCGGACTTTAATCGGCTTTGAATTTTATGATTATTTTAAATATGTAACTCATTTTTATACATATATTTACATAGATTTTGTACATTTTTATATTACCATAATAAAATAAAAGAAGTAATTGAATTTAAATAAAACACTAAGCATATTTTAATAAGTTTGCTTATAAAAAAGCAAAACATTAAAAAAATATAGTATCTCCAAGCAAAAATTGGTCGATTAGTGTACCTAGTCGGAATTAGTCGGTACTCGGTCGGCCACCCCACTGACTAGACTAGTCGGACCTATTAGTCGGGCCAGTCGGGAGACTTTTACAACACTGTGGATGGCTTTGTCGCGCAGAGGTTTTCCTGAGCAGTGGGTTTCTTGAATGAAATGATGTGTCACCACTGCCTCTTTTTCGGTGCTTGTCAACGAGCAGCCAGAAGGGAGTTTCTTTCAGCCGCAACGTAGAGTCAGACATGGATGTCCTCTTACGCCTTTGCTTTTTGTTGTAGTTGTTGATGTCTTGCCTTGTATGGTGGAGCAGGTGCTGACGAATGATCTGATAACTGGTTACAATTCTAATGGAATTTCCATTCCTCTTTCACAATATGTGAATGACACTGTATTCTCTATAGAAGGAGACAAGGACAAGGCTAAAGGTATAGCGGCAGTGGTGGAATTTTTTGGTGAGATGTCAGGTCTTAAGTTAAACCATGACAGGTCCAAGGCTATTCCCTTTGGACTGTCCTCTGAGGAAGCCCTTGATTGGTGTACTGAACTGGGGACCGTTTGTAGCTCTCTTCCAATTCGCTACATAGGTCTCCCCCTTACGGTCGGGAGGCTAAGATTGTCCACTTGGTTGCCGACTATTGAGAAAATGGAGAAAAGGCTCTCTGGTTGGAAAGCGACGATTCTCTCTCGTGGTGGGTGCTTGATCTTAATTAAAGTCGTTCTCTCCATCATCCATGTCTCTATATGTCCTACGGACTGCTCCCTATTGGTATTAGACGTCGAATGGAACGTATCATGCAGAGATTTTTAAGGGAGAAATGGGCTGGATGGTTTGCGTATCCATCTTGTTGATTGGGAGACGGTTACTCTCCCGAAGATGTATGGGGGACTTGGGATCTCTCGTCTTACGCAAATGAATGAAGCTCTTCTACTAAAGTGGGTGAACAGAATTTTGGGGGAGAAATGAAGACCTTTGCTGCCATCTTATTCAGAATATTTATTGTGTTGGGACTCTGGACAGAATTTCTCCTCAGATCATTCAACATCTATCTGCATTTTGGAAGGGTATCATCTATGTAATGCCTCGCTTTCAAGATCTCTTCAGACCTGTGCTTGGAGATGGATCCTCCTTTGTCTTTTGGACTGACAACTAGTCAGGTTTTGGTCCTTTTTTGTCCAAATTTCCTTGCCTTTTTGCCTTAATTGCAGATCGTAGAGCTACTATCTTGGATAGTTGGGTGGATGGAAATTGGATGCATGCCTCTTGTCAGGGTTTTCAGACCAGCGACTCGAGGAATACCTTTTGCTTCTTGAGCACCTCAGACATCTAGAGTGTCCTCCGTCTGGGCATGACCACAGGCTATGGAAGGACACCAATTTCCCGATTAAGTGGGCCTATGGTGTTATTTCCAGACCTCCTCCTCCTTTGTCAGATATTATGGTTCGTGAATGTAATCTTGTTTGGACTCTCAAGCTGCCCAACAGAATTAGTTTTTCCATGGTTATTGCGAAGAAGATATATTCTGACAAGGGATAGATGTGAAAGAATTTTGTCGAATGTGTCAAATGTGTGTCCTCTTTGTGAGAGCCACATAGAAATAGTGGAACATCTTTTTTTAACTGCATGAAGACATCCGTAATCTGGGAAGATAAAGGGTTAAGATGGCTTAATCTGCAAAGTTTGGAGCTGTTCTAGGACTCGTATCAAGCAAGACATCGTACCTGAGAGGAAGTTTTGAAACCTGTTGCTATGTTTTGAGCAATCTGGCTAGCTCATAATGGTGCTATTTTTTCTTCTCAACATTTTTGTTGTGAGAATGTTGTTTTTCATGCCAGGACTCTTGAATCATGGAGTTTGTAAGTTCTCATGAACCTTAATCTTCTAATATAAATTTGGGACGCACCTTAGCGTGTTTCCCCCTTTTTGGTCTCAAAAAAAATTGTGGCGCCAGCATGGATGTCGCTCCCCTGATGTGGTGCTCGAAAATTTGATGGGGCAACTTCATCTCAGGCACTATGGAATTGGAAGGAGCTATAGAAAGTGAATGGCACAGGTCTAGTATGAGAGGAGATGTCGGCAATGTGTCATATGGTTCTTATATATGTAATTCTCACATTCCTAATCCTAATTGAAGAAGTTGGCAGCCCAATTTCTTTTTCTCAAAACCTCTCTTTAGATATTCTTGCTCCATGGGGTGGAAGTGCAAATTTTCTACCCTAAACTTTAAAAAAACTTCTATAGGTTGTTTTCAAATTTAACTCTCTCATAAAGAACTTTTGGGGGGAGGATCTCTTTAATATTTACCCATGACAACTCATGATCCCTTTTATTAAGAGATTTGATTCCTTGTGTAGAGAACCCTTTCCCCACGTTAGGGTTTTTGCATCCTCTCCAGAAGTGGCGGTGACGACGTGGCGATCGAGTGAGTGGTAGGCGACGTAGGGGAGGCCTCCAGTCCGCGTAGCTGTGGTGAAGAAAAGGGAGCCGCTGGAGGGACTCCCAATGGTGGAGGCGGTATTGGTTGCGAGACGAATCCCGTGTAGGGGTGGTTGCAGCGGAGCCAGAGCAATGGTTGGTGGGGCGACTTCAGGGGTGTAGGGGGGACGGTGGGGGTGCTAGTGTGGCCGGATTGGGTAGTGGAGAAGATTGTGGGGCTAGTTTGGTGGAAGGGGACCTCGATGGGTTTGTTAGGGTGGTTGCGAGGGGGATAGTCGAGGTAGTGGTGGCAACACGAAAGCCACCTGGGCAGCAACTTCACATGTGGATAGATCAAGGACTTTGGGTTCTTCATCCACAGGACTCTCGTCTAATACTGGATATGTATCATCATGGTTTTCTTTTTTTTTCTACCTGTACAGCAACTTCGACTGCTAAAAACTTGATGATTTCATATCCTTCATACGCACCTTCGTCGAAGATTGATATTGTATCTTCATTGGTTTGTTGTACAACAGCTGTATCAATGAAATCTTCTTCGGGACTAAAAATACCTTCATTTTCTTGATCAAAATCGGGTTGCATAGAAGATGCGATGATTTGATTTTTACTGTTGATGAATGATTTTTCGTCGATTAACGTATCCAACTACCATTGAATCTTGAAACTTCCTACGAGACTATTCATGAACTTTTGTTGATGCGAATGCGAACCATGAGAGATGCATCTTAAATAAACTTCAAATGCCAATAAGCGACAGCATCGTCGAATTGTAACAACGAATCGGATTCCATGCTCGGATACCAATTGATGTAGATAAAAAATCTAACGATGAAAAAATCTGTTTGGTGGAAGAAATCTAGAGAGGAGACAATGAAAGAGAAGAACGCATCAATTGTGCGAGATTTCGGAGTCGAATCGCAAAGATAGCGTAGAGAGAGAGAGGGAGAGAGAGATAAATCTAAAATTTTCATATATTCTGAACTGCTCAAAACAAATGCCTATCATCCCCTTTATATAGAAGGGGTGGGATTACAAAATTAGAAAGTGAACAACGCTTAAATTAAATAAAATCCTAATCGATCTAATGACTCTAAACTTTCTAATTTGATTCTAACTAAATTTATCCACCACAAATGTCGAGATTACAATCAATCTCAATTTATTTATATAAAGTAAGTGACTAATTTCAAATAACTAAGTAGGGATGTGAATCCCTCATTTTGAAAAATCCCTAAATCTGTGATGGCTTCAATCCAGCTTGACATGTCAATTTGGAAAAATTACATCATTAAACATTTTTGTTTATTAGGGTCTTAGGACTTAATAACACAAATTCCATAGTTTGAAAGATATACATGCTATATTGCATGTAGAATCCCCATTCTTAAAAAAGAATATGACCAGCACTATACATGCACGATTGCATAATCTTTGTTATGAGTCGATGTTTCACCTGAGGAACTTGGACGAGAGTTTTGAGTTTGGATCCTTTGTTGTTTTCTCCCATTTAATTACTCGCACAACAGTCACCTTCATGTTCATCAAAATAGCTCTATACCTTCGCACCGTATCTGATTTTCGCGCTTCACTTTGATTCATCATCCCCTTCTCCAGAACCCTCTCCATCTTGATCTTTTCACCTTCTTGAAAAGAAGGTGAACCCACTTAGGGCTTCACTTCTACCGCCTCTAACAGCCCTCCACTCTGCCTCATTTCACCCCAAAATGACTCCCTAGTGCTTCAGCTACCTTCTAACATCTGCAGGTGCTTAAAGACTTGTTGAGATATTTATGTCTCTTTATCTTTACTTTGTAATTTTCTATTTCCTCCGTCTCTTTATGTACTTCTCCCTTAGAGCTTTTCTTTTATAATAGAGGGCTCTAGGGCTACGGTAAATTTACTCAGTTCATTTCAATCCTTCCACATGGTATCAAAGAGACGGTCCTAGACCGAAGCATGTGCCCTAGAATCCCTACCCTACCAAAACCCAAGCGCATCCTCGTGTGGCCACCGCCGCTAGGAAGCAACAATGATGGCTACAGCTAGCGTTTTGGAAGGACTGTCGCACTCCCTTTCTCGTGGGTTCTGCTACGTCTGATTTGGTTCCTAGGGTGTAGTTTTTGATCTTCAAAAACCATCCTAGTACACAAAGAAGCCTCCAATGGATGGAAGAGGTTGTGGAATGAGTCTACACAACCATCTTCCTATATGTCTGTGTAGACATAGTTATTCCAATTTGCAACCCCAGTCTTGGAGATTGTTGTTGTCATGTCAAACAACAAAGCAGATGTTCCATCCCAGGGTGCCTTCAAAGGTCCAAAACTAATCGTGAAGATGGATGGAACGAACTATAAATTATGGGCCATGCAGTTCATGAGTCTTGTTAGAAAATCGGAAGCGGAAGCGGAAACTATAAACAGAGCATAAACAAGAAAGATAAACATGGGAACACCATGATTTTACGTGGAACCCTACTCCGTGAGGAGCGGGATGAAACCACGGGAGAAGCCCTCAAAGGGGCGGATATTTCTATTGTTTTTATCAATGGATACAGGAGGTCTGGGGTTCCTTATATAGCCTCTCCAGAGCCTCCAAGTCCCACCACTGGACAATGTGGGACTAAACAACTAGATGGGGTAAATGGATCTTCTCCAGGATCCATTTACCCTGTTACAACTCATGACGCATACAATGAATACTCTAACACTCCCGCTCAAGCTGGAGCATGCAATGCTCAGCTTGGACAAACAAAAAGAAACTCAACTCAACGCTACAGGACACTACGGACAATATCAACCCAACGCGCACATTGCTGCAGTCGAGGACGTTGCTTCTCATGCCATGCAGGTGAGGAGGACGAACGGGATGGAATGCGAGTCTGCTGAATCTCCTCGTAGGAGAGCATGTGCTCTGAACTGCGCCTGTCAGAGTCACTGCAACTGAAAAATGAGTCTCCTCGTCGTAGTACTCTGGCCCGCCACAATAATGTGGACAACTGCTCCATCTCTGAAAATGGCCGAACTGAAAAGGGTCGTGGCTGTGCAATCCTCTTCGGAGTCCACGGTCACTGGAGAATGGAGTCTGAAAATAGTCTCCTCTTCGGAGAACTGGGTCTCTCTCATCTGGCGCAGAGAATGGTGCACTACTCTGGTGTACCTATGATACCACATGAAAACCTTTGCCAACATGGCATAGGGAATGGTCCTGGACTTTGAGTCTAGAATTGCGCATGAAGAATCTTCGTCTGAAAATTTGTAAAGTCTGAACATCTGACCAGTCTAGATGATCTGACATCTGAATCTGCAACAGGACCAGTGACTCTACACTATACTCCCCCTTTCTCCCATACTTGTCGGAAAGCATGGACGTCGACCAAGTTAGGAGAAGACAACAATGATGAGGAGAAAACAAAATATCAATAAGTCGTTCACAAACTTGTCGGCTTTTCAAATCATTCATCATCATTGTTTTATTTTTTATAAGCCGTTTGACATTTTTTATCGGCTTTTGCAACTTTTTTTTTGAAATTGCATACGACTTTTCTTTGTACGCGGCTTTTTTTAATAACGTAAGGCTTTTTTTTTGTGCGAGCCTTTTTCTCCCCTCCCCCCCCCCTTTTTGATCAAATAGATTTGACCCAATTGGGCCCAAAGATGTATCAGCCCATTTGGGCTTTACAAAACATATCTCTCACCTCCTTTTCTTTTCTTTCTTTCCCTTTCTTTTTTTGTTTTAATCTTTGCAGCCCTCAGTTTTAAAAAACACGGCCCACCATTCCACAAGGGTTCCCTACACGGGAAACCCTCTCTCACAGCCCCCGATAAGAGGACCGCCGCCCCTGGAGAATACCCAGGAGATCCGGGGATGCCGCAAGGGCGGGGGTGCGCCGCTGCCCTGAAGATCTGGAGAAGATGGCGGCCAATGCGCAGGGCTTGTGCGGTGCCGCCTGGGGCCAAGGCTGCCATCGCCGCCTTAACGAGGAGGAGCGCGGGGTCGGGGCTAGGAGGCTTCCTGGGCTCGAAAGGGGGGGTGCCGCCATGTCTGGAGCGTGGTCGATCGGCGGTGAGACTGCAACCTGGATCGTTTGGAGGGGCGGCGCGATCATCGCACGAAGCTGATGGGTGGGTTGTGCGGCTTTAGGAGCGTGCAGCGAAGACCAGAGAGGTGCGATGGGGCTCCATCTCGAGATGAAATCCAATAGTAGCGCCTCCTGCGTGAGAAGGAACCGACAGGGGCCGCCAGGAGATGTTTCGAGATACCGCCGCCAGAGATGGGAGCCAGCAGCGCTGTAGATATGCTCAAGAGGAGGATCGGGTTCTGGAGCCGCACGAAGATCTGCTTCTGACAGTGCGCGATGAGGGAGGAATCGCCGTGCTGATGACATCGCGCCTGCGAGATGCGGCATGCCTGGAGATGCCTGCCTAGCGCCTGCGTACACGAGCGCGCCTGGAACTGGAACAACGTGAAGATGTCCTGCGGAGATGCAGGACTTTGCCAGGTGTTTGCGCCGCCAAGGGAGGAAGTTGAAGATGGGGCCCGCGCTTGGATCTGGAACAACGTGAATGAACTACTGCTTGGATCTGGATTTGGGGTTTCGATCGAAACCCTAGACTGACGTGAATTTCAAAAAATCTCCAGACTCGGGTATTAAAAAACCGTAAACCTCAACTCTATAACTTAATCTTATAACAACTCGCTCCATAAAAATAATCTTCAAACAAAATATTACAATCGAATCTCGAACCGATAAAGAACATGAAATCCTCGAGGAACGAACCCGCTCTGATACCATGTTAGAAAATCAGAAGCGAAAGCGGAAAGGATAAACAGAGCATAAACAAGAAAATTAAACATGGGAACACCATGATTTTACGTGGAACCCTACTCCGTGAGGAGCGGGATGAAACCACGGGAGAAGCCCTCAAAGGGGCGGATATTTCTATTGCTTTTCTCAATGAATACAGGAGGTCTGGGGCTCCTTATATAGCCTCTCCAGAGCCTCCAAGTCCCACCACTGGACAATATAGGACTAAACAACTGGATGTGGTAAATGGATCTTCTCTAGGATCCATTTACCCTACTACAACTCATAACGCATACAATGAATACTCTAACAAGTCTAATGCAATGTAATCGCTTGAACTATATCCTCACAGGAGGAGCCTAGTGACAAGACTGGGGTTAACGCCTCATGGGAGGCAGACGACGTTTATGCACGTGTGTGGCTTTCTGGGGCTGTGTCCATGGAGATAGCCAATGATATATTGAGTCAGACCACAGTGAAGGCTATGTGGGGCATTCTTGCCGCTACGTACTCTCCGGCGAAGAATGAGTCGAAGATTCTGCAACTTCAGCATGACATCTACACGTCGAAGCAGAATGGTTGTCCTCTCCATACCCTTTGCACTTCTCTAAGGGGTATGTTTGAGAAGTTACATGGTTACATTCCCTTGACTGCCACACCATAGTAGCTCAAGGCATATAGGGATTCGGTTATGACCGGAGTTTTCCTAACGGCACTCGACCCTGAGTATGATGCTGCTAGAGCACATATTCGTATTGATGCCATCATACCTCCGATGGAGGAGGTATATCGCAGGTTGAGCAGGCTCTCCATATCTTCTGGTGGTACTCAGCTGCCTCAGACGTCTTCAGCCATGGCAATATCTCGTGGTAGGGGGAACCCTACACAATATCGTGGTCGAGGTGGTCGTAGCAAGGGAGGGGGTAGTCGGCCCCCCGTCAGCCTTATACTTACTACCACATGCCAGGTCACTCTGAGGAAACATGCTATTATAAGCATGGGTTTCCAGCTTTAGCACATGTGGCAAAACAGATACAGCAGGTTGGCAGTTCTTCACCTGCATAGGATCAAAGATTTGATGAACTAGTAGCGCAACTCAGGGAGATCATGCCTGATCCTGGGTCAACTAGCTCTCCGTCAGGATCATCAAAGGTAGCAGCCTCAGCTTCTGCGTCCACATCAGGTATAACATATGCTTTCCTAGCTTTTACAGGGTAGATTTGTCGGAATGGACTATGGATTCAAGAGCTTCATATCATCTCTGTGGTGACAGAGGGCAATTTAGTACTTATAGCCCAACTCAATCAGGTAGATCAGTTGTAATAGCAGATGGGACACACTCTCCCATTACTGATCAGGGGAGGTGCAGTTAACTCCTGCAATGTGGCTTCAGAATGTTCTCTATGCTCCCGAATTTTCTATGAATTTACTACCCATCAGTCAATCACCAAGGATTTACATTGTCATGCCATATTTGACCCTTCTGCTCTTGTGTTTCAGGACATTCTTACGAGCAGGGTGATTGGATCTGACAGTAAGCAAGGAGGCCTCTACAGACTTGTACAATCTCCTTATGTTGGTGCCTCTTCTCTTCGCACAGGATATGTTTCCCCTTATGTATGGCATCTTCAGTTTGAGGGTACATCAGTTCTAATAGCAGATGGGACACACTCTACCATTACTAGTCAGGGGGAGGTGCAGTTGACTCCTGCAATGTTGCTTCAGAATGTTCTCTACGCTCCTGAATTTTCTATGAATTTACTATCCATCAGTCAAATCACCCAGGATTTACATTGTCGTGTCATATTTGACCCTTCTGCTCTTGTGTTTCAGGACATTCTTACAGGCAGGGTAAATGGATCTAGCCGTGAGCAAGGAGGCCTCTACAGACTGATATAATCTCCTTATGCTGGTGCCTCTTCTTTTCGTACTGAATTTGTTTCCCTTATGTGTGGCATCCAGCTTGAGGGTCATGAGTTGTGAGGCTGCTCCGATCTGAAGTGCTTCCTCCGATGAGGTGCATCTGTTTCACTAAACCAGCCACTGCAGCAGTTTCGCATCATCACCACCACCTTTGTCAAACCTTCACGAAGGTTCTCCAACCTTCATCGAGCCCTGAAGAGCACAGAGGAGGAGGAGGAGCATCGCTGGAGCCCATCCTTTGCACCACCGTGCAAGGAGGATTGAGGAAGGGAGGAGCAGTTACTGTCTATGATTTGTTCCTATGGCTCAGATCTTCCTCGAATCTCCGCTCCGTACATCTAGCCTTGGTAGGGTCGAGCTGCAAATCGAAGCAGCAGAGACATCTCGCGTGACCCGAGCCCGAGTCACGCTCCGAGTTGCACATTGAAGTTAACCATCACGCATTGCACGTGCTTGCCTAAAGTATTTGCAGATTAGCTCCGTCGGTTCTTTATTATTGTATTTACATTTTAGTCCTTTTTGGACCTATTTGTGATGTTTTATGTATTTATAATTATGTTTTTGTTGCAAAAAAGCACCTGGATTGATCAGTGAATAACTTGAGCAACTTAAATTCAATTTAAGTGATTTTAGTCTTGTTTAAAAGCTCTATTAATTGTCTTTAATATGGCATGATCAATTCTTTGATATGACGCATACATTTTAATTTGATAATCAAAGAAGTATGTTGGGTAATACATCTTGATTTGATTGCCATAAATTCATCTTAGCTCCAAATTGAAAAAATAATTAGGCCCTAGAATCCTTTCTACATTTAGATTGTAGTTAGGTGACTTCTTCATTGATTCTAATCATTTATCACTTGATTACTTGCTATTTGGTCATTAAGTGAAATAAATGTCTCATTAAATAAGTGTGTTGAATGAAACAATAGATCTGGAGTGCTTAACGGAGTAGTAATTTTGGAGCATGTTGAGCTTAATTAGATTTTATTAAGACTTTAATTCAAGAGCTATTTCATGTGATATTTGTTTATGAGTGTGTTGCATTATAGTTCATATTGTAGCATCATATTAACTTTCATATAAAAAGCCAAAAACAACATGAATGCATTCGCATAACCTAGATCACTAAGTCACCTATCCTAAGTATTTAGCTCTAGTCTAGATAGCCTAATAAGCTCGTGTTATCGTGTTTAACCTTGGACTAATCCAGGCATAAATTAAGCCACGTTCTCTTTATTGAGATATTTTAAACATAAATCCAGTTGAACCGTTAATCGCTCATACTATAATTTGACATGATTAGAGTAGCGATTTAGCAATTCATCAATTACAATTTATGTTTTCAATGTTCAATTGTTCATTATCGTTTGAAGATTTGTTCATGTTCAATTATTTGTTCGGAGTTTGAGGAAATTCCATGGTTACGTCGGAAACCCTATTCGTCATGAATGTTACAATTATCCAACGAGTTCTCGCAAGCAAAGTTCAACAAGGGTTTTTGGGAACCCTAATTCCTATGCATCAGAGCAATTGCTAGAAACAATAAGTCTAGCAGGGCAACAAATATCGGATCAAAGATATGCCCAATGCCCAACAATCAGATCAGGAAGAGCTCAGGCACAACACGTGCACGCGTAACCTAAACCGATGGCTCCAGCCCCAAGTGGTTGATTCTATCGAACCTCCTCATCTACCTCCAAGTGATCTTGCGCAATAGCAAGTGTTGACCAACCGATATATGAGGATGCAACTTCGTCTACCTTGATATTCTCTGACGGTGCACACGAAACATGCAATGGCGAGGTCAAACATCTCTTCTTTGTGATGTATACGTGTCTCCAATAGATGGAAAGAATGATCGAGCATAATCCAGGTTCCTCCAGGAAGCCAAATCAATTTCCATCTATAACCGGGAGGGTGCACCTCCTCCGTCACCTCTAGGTGGTGCTTCAACCTCCTCCCGGTAATGCAAAACCCCCGTCGATCCTCTCACGGAGAGATTACATGGCCCGACATCTTCTCTAGGCCAATCCACGCTACCGCCACCTTCAACTCGCAATTGCATTGTCTACTGCATTACCTCTTCTCCAACCAGCAAAGTCGGAAGCCGATCCTCCAGGCAGTAGCGCTTCATATCCCCCAGTCGGTCTATCATCCAAGCGACAACGAGCTCCAGCAAGGCAAGGATCCTCATCAGGGGTGCACTACAAAAAAAGGCGGGATTAGCGTGCACATCTCGGCGTGCACCTGGCGTGCACATGTGCTCGCCCCGTAATGGGCGAGCACACTAAGAGCACATGTGCTCGCCCATGAGGGTCGCTGGTTTGAATTTTGCGGAGAGGCGCAGTTACCAATATTGAGGAGCACATGTGCTCGCCCATGTGCTCGCTCAATGTGCTCGCCCACTTGAATTTCCTTGCGCGGAAAATTTTAGCGGCTGGAAATATATGGGCGAGCACCGGGCGACGGCCTGGCGAGCACTTAAGTGTGCTCGCCCAAGCCCGTAAACAGAGACTGCGACGCCCCTCTTCCTCATTTCTCACGCAAACCTCTCCCATTTCCTCCCCTCCGGCGACCCGCAAGCCCTCCGCCCCGACCCCGACGCCCGTGGTTTTCGTGTTTGAGTAGATCTACATCTACTACTCGGTATAATCTTTAATCCTTTCTCTTTTTATTTGATTTCATTACGTAGTTGTATTGTTTGGATAGATTAGGGTTTAAAATTTTTGTTGAATGTAGTGTAGTATTTTGTTAGTTTATATGTGTTTTACATATTAAGGATAATAGTAGATCACTATAGTATTGTTATTTCGAATTTGGTTGTCTAAATAATATGTAGAATTGCATGCCCTATAGGTGTTCGATAAAATGCCTCAACGAACATTATGTTTAAATTTTGTAAATTTTAAATGACAAAATGCTTGTATGATTAGTTAAGATTAGTTATGCTCAGAAAAGATTAGTTACTCAACTTTTATAATGCCTCAGAATAATGTAGATAAAATGCCTCAACAAACATTATGTTCGAAAATGATTAGTTATGAAATTTGTGAATAACTTTAGTTACTCAACTTCAATAATGTAGATACTAGATATTATCAACATCATTAATAACAGTTTTAAAATTTCATATCGTTTTGATATGAGATATGATATACACCATTGTTTATTTTGTGATAATTTATTATCACATTAAATTTTAGTTAATGTGACCAATTATATCACATTAACTTATACATAGGTTTATAATAAGTCCAAAATATGATTTAGTAATTATTAGAAAATCGCACAAAATTCTTCACACACAGTGCGTCCTTCCACACCGGGTGGTGTGTGGCCCTGCACAACGGGTGGCGTGTGCAACACGTTAGAGGATTTGATCACCTCTAACTGTGTTATATTTTTTTATTTTTTCACAGCACTATTGGACTCACTTTGGGATGTTTATCCCAGACCAATGGTCATGGATTTTGATGTATGCAGGTTCGAATTTTTTTTACAGGTGCCCATTAACTTTTAGTGACCCAAGCACTGTATTAGGCACTAAATAAGGATCACACTTATCCCTATCCCCATCGTTAATCAGCCAAATATACGTAAATGCCCGGCTAATATAAATGAATAAATATTTTAAGATTATTTTATATTCTCATTTGTAGCACTTACAAATGTATGACGTAAAATGATATTAAAGTATTACATTTATATTAGCTTTCCTTAGTTCGGAGGTCCCGGACTAAGGGGGTCCGTAAGGATTCAAATTTACTAAAAGGTGATCCGTGTCACAATGTCTTTATTTCTTACGGAAATTCGGTTCATAACCCCTTCCTCTTCTGTATACCAAATCAGTCATATTTATTATTGAAATAATCAATAATATGATTATTTTGATAATTAATTACGATTGATTTATGGGGTATACGGGAGAGGTGCAGGGTTATGCTGCCGAATTTTCGTTAGAAATAAAGATACTTGTGACAACGATCATCTTTTAGTAAATTTGAATCCTTATGGACGGGCTAAAGTGATAACATAATTAATACACTTCTCTTCTCATCTTTTATCTCAAAAATGTGATATGTTTAGATATCCTCAATTTCTTAGATTTGACATTTTAGATTATTTAATTCAGGTTCATAAATATGACCAATAGAGAATGGATGTACAACCGTGTAGTAGATGGGCGTATAGCAAATGCTTTTCAAAGAGGTGTTCAGGAATTCATACAATTTGCTTACGCACAAGGTTCTCGTATTGTGGATTCAGATAGAACTATCTTGTGTCCGTGTAAGAAATGTCGTCTAATGAAGAAGAGATCAAAAGATGAAACTCAGTTACATCTGTATAGAATGGGTTTCATGGAAGGATATCATATTTGGTGGAGGCATGGTGAGAATTTCGAGAACAGAATGAATGATGTGGAAGAAGCTGACAATATTAATCCCTTTGCAGATATGGTTATGGATGTTGCGGGTCCAGAATTCAATGATACTTTGTTAGATGATGAGGAACCATATGGAGAGTCTGCAGAATTTTACGAGCTGTTGAAAAAAGCGGAAGAGCCATTATGGTTGGGTTGCAAGACATATTCAAAACTTTCTGCGGTCTCGGATCTTCTATCGATGAAGATGGAATATAATATAACCGATCGTAATTTTGATGCAATGCTGAGGATTATTAAGAAGATGTTACCAGAAGATGCAGAATTACCTGATAATTATTACAAAACAAAAAAGATGATGCGGAAGATGGGTTTAGCAGAAATTAAAATAGACTCATGCATAAATCACCATATTCTATATTACGGTGAACATCAACATTTAGACCGGTGTCCTGAATGTAATGAGCCAAGATATCAGACAGCTAGTAAGAGTGGAAAAAAAATATCGAGAAAGATTCTACGTTATTTCCCGCTGACTCCGAGATTGAAACGACTATATTATTGTAAAGAAACGGCGAAATACATGACATGGCACGCGGAACATAAAGTCGATGAATATATGGAGCATCCATCTGAATCTGATTGTTGGAAAGAATTGATGTCAGCTTTTCCTACATTTAATGATGAAAAGAGGAATTGCGTTATAGGTTTATATACAGATGGGTTTAATCCTCATGGAAGAAGTAAAGATTACTCTTGTTGGCCAGTAATGACAACGCCATATAATCTACCTCCATGGTTATGTAATAAGCGACAGTTTATGTTTCTTTCGTTGTTAGTACCAGGACCTACACATCCGGGAAAGTACATTGATGTTTATTTACGTCCTCTTATCGATGAGTTGAAAATGTTATGGGTCGATGGAGTTGATACATATGATGCTAATAAGAGTCAAACATTTAACATGAAAGTAGCTCTACTTTGGACGATAAATGATTTCCCAGCATATGGAATGTTATCTGGATGGAGTACGCATGGACGTAAAAGTTGTCCATATTGTATGGATAGTACTAAATCATTCCAGCTTCAACACGGTCAGAAACCATTTTTTTTTATTGTCACGGACGATTTCTTCCAAGTAATCATCCATATCGAAGACAGAAAAATTCTTTCAAAAGAAATACAATTGATCTTTCAGATCCTCCACCAATTAAGACAGGCGATATGATATTATCGTACTAGGAACAATTAGAAAAATCAGCCTTAGAAAATGGAGATAAAACAAAAAACCTTCCTGGTTTTGGTGACAGTCATAATTGGATTAAGAAGAGTATATTTTGGGAGTTACCATATTGGAGTAAGTTACTGATACGACACAACTTAGATGTTATGCATATAGAGAAAAATGTGTTCGATAACATCTTCTACACTGTAATGAATGTAACCGGTCGATCAAAAGATACAGTAAAGTCTCATCGTGATTTACAACTCATATGTAATCGCCCAGAATTGCATATCAAGGAGCATGATAGTGGAAGGGTTGAAGTTCCAAAAGCAAAGTATACTTTAGATAGAAATCAAGTTAAGCTTGTTTGTGAATGGACAAGTAAATTGAAGTTTCCAGACGGATATGCATCAAATTTTTCCAATTTGGTCGATCTGAAGAAGTTTACATTTAAGGGAATGAAGAGTCATGACTGCCATGTTTTTATGGAAAGCTTACTACCGTTAGTGTTCAGAGGATTGTTACCAAAAAATATTATCGATGTTCTTTCAGATGTAAGCAGATTTTTCCAGGTGTTATGCTCGTCACGCATACACCGCATGGAGATGGAATATTTTCAAAAAAATATTCCTGTGATTATGTGTAACCTGGAGAAGATATTTCCCCCGTCATTTTTTGATTCGATGGAGCATCTGATGATTCATATTCCATGGGAAGCAAAAGTTGGTGGACCGGTAAAATATCGTTGGATGTATCCGTTTGAAAGGTAAATAAATGTATTGGAATGTCATTTCTTCTTTACTATTTGGTCTAAATGTTTAACATATTTTCTTATAGGTTTATGTTCTTTCTTAAAAGAAAGGTCCGAAACAAAAGTAAAGTTGAATGATCTATAAGTTCACAATATATATATGAGGAAGTCGCAACATTCTGCGCAAGATATCTTCCAGAAGATGTGGAATATTTTGGAGAAGGACCTGTTTATAAGGTTCGATCGTACAACTCATGTTACAGTAATGGGTATCGTTTTCATACCTTAAATTCCGGTAAATATTTGACAACTCAAAATCATGGAGTGATGGTTCGCGGATCTTGTTATGAGGAAGATCATCTGAATTATTACGGAATTTTAAAGAAGATTATAGAAGTGGAATATAGTATACCAGGCTTGAATAAAGTAGTTCTTTTCTTGTGTGATTGGTATGAACCCAATGGAGGTGTAGTACTTGATAAAAGAAATAACATTGTCGACGTGGTGCAAAGGAAATTTATACGCAGATTTGAACCATTCGTCTTAGCATCTCAAGCGAATCAAGTATATTATCTACCACAAATATCAAAGAAGAGAAAGGGCATTGAAACAGTAACTGTTGTGAAGATAAATTCTCGAAGTTATATCTCCAATGATTCCAGTAATCAGGAAGATGACATAGATGAAGCATTTACACCGACAAATGAAATAATAGACTTAACGGAAGAAGTTCTAGTAATCGAGTCGATTCGATTGACTGATAATGAAGTTTTGTGTGTTGACTTACAAGATGATACGGACTCCAGTAATGATTTTTCAGAAAACTCAGAAAATGAAGAAATATCATTTAATCCCACCGAAATAAGTGATGAAGATTAGTTGTAAGTATTAGTATACAATTATAATTGAATTAACTAAAATCTTAAATAATAACTATGTAATGCATCATTATTACAGTCATGGCAGGTTTTGGACGTGGTGGGTCGCATGGATCACATAGATCCAATCGTCCTTCTTCCTCAGACACACCTTCTTCCAGTAGGCAGCCCACCCCAGATGTTGCTCCTGATTCACAGTCCGACGAGGTTCGCCGGGTGATAGCTTACTACGAGTCTCTTGGTTGTCCTCCGCCACCCTTTTACGTAGGAGGCTATGGAGAGCCATCTACCTCAGCAGCCCCTACAGGATTCCCAGTCCAGGTCCCCATACCAGCCCGGACATCGATGGGTTCTGACTCTCCTTCTTCTGGACGGCCGAGCACATCCGTGCCTTTACCCACTGTAGTTGGACAGACGTCGGCGTCCCACCCTTTGTTGGAGGTTACGCCTGATGGGAGGTAAAAATTTTATAGATTTTATCTTTAAATATTTTCCAAATTTTTTTAAATTGTATGGAAGTTAAATTTTTTAGTAAATGCAGGGATTTTTTGAACAACAACAGGGTGGCAAAGGAGATAACCAATATAATAAAGACACACTTGACTTCCATGCAATTTAGGTGGTGTCGCATCCCTGCTGCAGAGCAGGAGAGACTTTTTGACATGTTTCTGGTAAGAAATGTTTCTTATAAGTGATACAGAATTTTTTGATCAAGTTTTTTGTATCTTATAAATTGTTATTATTTTTCAGAGTAGGTTTCGCCTTGGCACTGGTCTGGGGAAGGAGGTTTATCGTAGAGCCTTCATTCGTTTGGCAGAAAAGAGAATGAGCGATACATTTTTCAAGGCAAGGAGAGACTCGCATGCGAAGACCGGATGCGAGGAGATGAATTTTGAGGAGATGAAGAGGTTCCCGCCGTCATGGTGTACGGAGGATAGGTATTATACTTGTCAAATAATTTTTATTACACTTTTTAAAATAATCAATTATCATAACGTAATCCTTGCAGATGGGCCGATTTCTGTGATGCATTCGTTGCGGATGATGAGTTCGGACGAAGATCTTCGGCGGGGAAGACAAACCGCCAAAAACAAAGGATCAAGTCTACCAGTGGCTCTAAAAGCCACAATTAGATTAGAGCGGAGATGGTATTACGATTTAAAATTATTTTTTGGAGATCTACTTTAATATAATGCAATGTTTTAATAGATCTTAAAAAAATTTTCAGGCTGCTAGGTTGGAAAGGGAACCCTCTTTTCAGGAGTGGTGGTCGAGGTCCCACATGAGTGGGAGAGAAGGAGAGTCGCAATGGTCCACTCCTGAAGCCGGACAATTGTTGGTAAGTCTATCAATTTATTTAAAATTAATTGATATATTATAACATATTTATATATATGGTAAACTTTGTATTTCAGGATCATTATCTGGCACTATCTGCAGATAAATGGGGTGTCGATCCAACTGGAGAGCAACCACCATTTGATAAAACGATCTGGAAGCAGGTATATATGGATAAATATTAACTTACTATATTTATTTCTAATATATACTTTTATATTAAAAATTGAAAAACTTATAAGGTGTTGGAGGAGAGGGACGTTGTGGCGAATAGGAAGCAGACGCTTGGTGGTCTTCCTCCATATTATGTGGAGGAACATCGTCACTCCTATTCTGCATACTCTCAGCCGTCGTATACGCAACCACATCCGTCCCAATCAACAGTTCCAATGGAGTCGCAGATGGCGATGATGGTGGAGCAGGTGACGAAGCTCCGAGAGGAGTTCACGGCGTACATGTAAGTATTCTTCTTATAGAATGAGTAATACAATTAAATTTCTATATCTACAAAATGCATTTAATAGATAAATATCTTCCATATATAATATAGGTCGCAAGGGCGTGCATCTCAACCTAAAGAGATTGAATCTGATCAGGAAGAGGAGGAGAACGACCCTGAAGAAGAGGCACGCATGTATGCGAGGTTCAAAGAAAAGGAGAAAGAAAAAAAGAAATCAAAGCAGGGTTTAGTCTCCAAATTTTTTAGATCAAAGAAGAAGTAAATTTTTGGTGGTTTGTACCTGTATTTTCTTTTAAACTTTTAGAACATCTTTTAATTTATATGAACTTTGTTGGCGTTGACTTGTTTGTAATATTTAGATCTTATATTAGATTGTTTATTTCTGAATTCATGTATATTGCGTTCCTTTAAATTTTTAGTGCTAGTTATCTTAATCTACGATCTGCTATAATACATATATCCTTAGGAAGATACCTGCAGTGGTTTATTGGCAGGGTATACAGGTTCGACAGGGCGTCAAAACCCTGTCGAACCTGTATATTTTTTTCCTGGAAATCACTTTGGGCGAGCACATGTGCTCGCCCGGTGCTCCGTGTGTAATCGCAGATTATAGAGAAGGCGATCACACGGGCGAGCACATATGTGCACGCCCGACGGGCGGGCGAGCACATAGCGTCCCATGGTGCTCGCCCACCACCCGTGGCGACTCTCAGATCAGCGAGCACGACCGTAACGAGCACATGTGCTCGCCCACTCGTCAGGCGTGCACATGGCGTGCACTAGGCGTGCACATAACGAGCTCTTATGTGCACGCCAATCCCGCCTTTTTTTGTAGTGGTGGCACCCTTCGTGGGAGGGTTGCCAATGAGGGAACCCTAAATATAGTCATCCCTATTTTTTTTTAGCCTAATGGGGCCTTTTGTATTAAATAGAAGGTGGGGGGCAAAGTGGGCTGCAAGTTTTAACAAAAAGAAGGGAAGAGAAAGTATTTCAAGCCCAATTAAGTCGTGGTTGCTACAAGAAGGCCCATTAGAAAAAAGGGAAGGGGTTGTGAGTTTAAAAACAAAAGGAGAATTTTTTGTTATTGAAAAAATGTGATCGTACAAGAAAACCGTACAAAAGAATGATTTAAAAAAGGAGAAAAGTGTATTAAAAAGAGAGAAATATCTTATTGCGAAAAAAAAGAGATTTTACTTCCCGCTTTTATTCTTCTCCCAACTTAGTCGACGTCCCCTTTTTCCAACAAGTTTGGGAGAAAGTGGGAGTATTATGTAGAATTCTCCAATTCAGATTTTCGACTCGACCAGTTCAAGCTGCACATATGCGATCATTTATTTGAGACGTCCCCATACTCTTGATTTGGGTTATTGATTTTCATGTGGACCACATATGAAAAAGACCTATGTTAGAGGCTTGATACAGAGAAATCCATAGGACCCCAGACTAGAGATCCCATTCTCTGAGCCAATGTGGGAGAGACCCAGTTCTCCAACGAGGAGACTCAACTCAATCTCCATCTCAAGTGTCTGTGGACTCCGTTGAGGATATCCCATGGCTTTCTTTAATTTGACCCTTCAAAGGTATTGAGCAATTGCATGCCAAAGTTCTCTGACGAGGTGACTCATTCCAGTTCAGGTGGTTCTACACAATCCAGAGCACACGTTCTCTGACAAGGAGACACATTCTGATTTAGGTGACTCTACACAGTACAAAGCATACGTTCTCCAACAAGGAGACTAAGTTCAGTTCTAGTGACTCTGACAGACGCAATACATAACACATGTTCTCCAACGAGGAGACTCGATTCACACTTCAACAATTCAGTTCTTCCTCACCAGCACGGCATGAGAAGCAACGTCCATAACAAGCAACTAGAGTTTGCGTCGAGTTGATATTGTCTATAGTGTCTTGTATTTGTGAGTGAGTGAATGCTTTCATTTTATTTGTCTAAGCTGAGCATTGCATGCTCCAGCTTGAGAGAGAGTGTTAGAGTATAAATTCATAGGTGGGTAATTGAATCCCAATAGGATCCAATTACCACATGCACCTATGTTAGTCCCACATCGTCTATTAGTGGGTCTTGGTTATTATTGTGGGGCTATATAAGAAGCCTCGCGCCCTATGTATTCTTTAAGAGAGTTCAATATACAAATCAACCCTTTGAGGCAATTCTCCTGTGGTTTATCAGGCTCCTTATGGAGTAGGTTTCTACGTAAAATCTCGATGTTCTTTATCATTATTTTTCCACATTTTCATTGTCTATGGTATTTGTTGGGAGAAAAAGATTCGTTGTTATTCCAAAGAACCCTAAGCTCTCTTATATAGAGAAGGCCTATGGGTAAATTACATAAGATGGAAAAAAGAATAAAGTTAACAGAAACGGTACATAGACTATATAAATATCTCCACACTCCCCCTCAAGATGGAGCATAGATATCAATCATGCTCAGCTTGGAAGAACACTTCTGAAATGGCCCTCTGAGCAATGGCTTTGTTAAGATGTCGGCAGTCTACTCTCCTGAACTGATATGAGAAGTGGAAATCAAGCCCTTCTGGATCATATCTCTAGTCTAGTGGCAGTCTGCATCAATATGTTTCGTTCTTTCATGAAAAGCAGGATTATTAGCAATAAATAGTGTGGCTTGATTGTCACATTGTAGCTGCATGGGTAGAGGTACATCTATATGCAAATCTTCTAATATAGCTCGAACCCACATCATCTCAGTGCTTGCCTGTGCCATGGCCCTATATTCAGATTCAACACTAGATCTAGCCATCACTATTTGTTTCTTGTTTTTCCAAGAAACCAAAGAACTACCTACAAACACTGCAAAATCTAAAATAGACTTTCGATCCTTAGGACATCCTGCATAATCTGCATCAGCAAATGCAGAAACAGAAATGTTTGTTTCTTTTCTGAACAGCAATCCTGTGCCTGGAGACGACTTTAGATACCTTAGTATCATGTATATGGCATCCATATGTATTTGTCTAGGTTGTTCCATGAACTAACTTACCCGACTCACTGCAAAAGCGATATCAGGTCTGGGGATACTAATATAGAGAAGCTTACCCACCATTTCTCTATATCTTCTCCTGTCGACCTCATCTGTATCATTATCATACAACTTCATGCTGGGGTCCATAGGGGTCATTGAGGGTCGACACCCCCGTCTCAACAAGCATATCTGTAAGGTGCTTCCTTTGGGTCATCACAAGACCCTATGCATTCCTGGCAAACTCCAACCCCAGAAAATATCGTAGAGTACCAAGATCCTTAGTAACAAACTGATGGCCCAGAAACTCTTATGCCATCTTTATCTGTTGGAGTATTTGATGTATGCGTCATATGTGAGGGAGATGGGTAAATGGATCCCTCCAGGATCCATTTGCCCCATGCAACAGGTTTGTCCCACATCGTCCAGTGGTGGGACTTGGAGGCCCTGTGGAGGCTATATAAAGATCCCCAGGCCTCCTGTAACAGAAGAGAAAGTCAATAGACAAACACGACCCTTTGAGGCCTTCTCCCGTGGTTTCATCCCTCCCCTCACGGAGTAGGGTTCCACGTAAAATCCCGTGTTCCATGTTTTATATTTCTTGAGATTATGCTCTGCTTATCGTTTCCGCTTCCGCTTCCAATTTTCTAACATGGTATCAAAACGGGTCGATTCTCGAGGATTTCAAGTTCTTATATATGTTCGACATTCGTTTTTTTTATGGTGAAGATTTGTTGCTCCTGTTCAAGAACTGTTCTAGTCTGATTATTATACTAAGTTCTGGAGTTGGTTCACAGATGTTCTAGGGTTTTCTCGTGAAACCCTAAATCCATGTTGCAGCCGAAGATGATTCCAGGTGACCCTAGCGGCCTTCGTTCAGGAGGAGCACAACTATTTTTTTCCTAACAGAGGAAGATCCAGCCTCATCCTCAGCGCAGAACAACACTGCTGTGCGGGGGCATTCTCCAGCCCTACCCCTTCTATGCGGCACCACCATCGGCTCCAAGCGGAGCCCTAGGCAGCAACAAAAGGCACATCTCCAGCGCGCAGGGGGCTGGGCTGAGGTCCCGCATCAGGTCTCAGCAACCCGCGCACGCGCCTCCAGTCGCGCCCAGGCGGCGCTTCTCCTCCTCCGCGCACGCGCCTCAGCCATGCGATGGCATCCCTCCTCTCCAGAGCGCAGGCGGTTCTTCCCTGCTGCGCACGATGCCCCCCCCCGCACGGTTCTTCCTAGGCGGCACCTCGCGTGCTCCCCCATCTTCAAGGCGCGCCCTCCGCGCATCTTCTTCACGTGCATCTCCACCTTCCAGGAACGCCACTCCTCGCATCTAATCGCGCATGATTGTCTAGGGGCGGTGCATATGATCAAGGCGGCGGTGAAAGAGTAACCTCCATCTGGGGGCGGCAGGTCCTTCGTGAGAAAGGGTTCTCATTGGGAACCCTAGAGCCCTTTCTGGACCATGTTATCAAAATAAGGAGGGGGAAGTGTGTTGGGCCCAAGTGGGCGTGCGTTTAGTAAAAAAAGAGAATAGAGGAAGTGCAGGCCCTGGTGGGCCGTCTGTCCAAAAAAAAAAGAAAGAAAGAAAGGGAAGGTTGAAAATTTAAAAAAAAATTGAAAGAGGCGCGTACATGAGAAAGAGTCGTACGCAAGTTAAAAAAATTTGCGAAAGCCGTAAAAAATTCAAACGACTTATATAAAAAAATTTGTGACGGCTTAAAAAAATTGAAAAAGCCGCAAGAAAGTTTTGAATGTTCAAGTTATTTTCCCCATGTCATTGTCTTCTCCCAACTTTGTCGATGTTCATTTTCCGACAAGTATGGGAGAAAGGAGGAGTATATGTAGAGTCACAGGTCTCAGGATTTCTCCAGATTTCGGATTCGTCAGACCGAGCCAGATTTTCCAAACTCTACAGTTCATATTCAGATTTTCCATGCGCAATTCCAGACTCGACGTTCAGATTCCGAGTCCCAGTTTGATGCGCAGATTCAGACTCGAAGATTGATACCGAGTCTCCAGTTTCGGACACACACGAGTTTGCGGTCATTTTCAGATGAGCATATGTTGCCATCATTTGTTTGTGGTCCCCATCATTATTCTTGTTTTGTCGGCTAGAGTTTTAATGTGAGCCATAGGGACTCCAGAGTAGAGGACCATTCCGTATGTCATGTTGGCAAGGGTTTTCATGTGGTATCATAGGTACACCAGAGCAGTGCACCATTCTCTGAGCCAGATGGGAGAGACCCAGTTCTCCGACGAGGAGACTATTTCCAGACTCCATTCTCCAGCGACCGTGGACTCCGACGAGGATTGCACAGCCACTGCTCCTTATTCAGTTCGGCCCTTTTCAGAGATAGAGCAGTTGTCCACATTATTGTGGCGGGCCAGAGTACTCCGACGAGGAGACTCATTTCAGTTGCAGTGCCTCTGACAGGCGCAGTTCAGAGCACATGCTCTCCGACGAGGAGATTCAGAAGACTCACACTCCAGCCCGTTCGTCCTCCTCACCTGCACGGCATGAGAAGCAACATCCTCGACTGCAGCAATGTGCGCGTTGGGTTGATATTGTCCGTAGTGTCCTGTAGCATTAAGTTGAGTTTCTTTATGTTTGTCCAAGCTGAGCATTGCATGCTCCAGCTTGAGGGGGAGTGTTGGAGTATTTGATGTATGCGTTATATGTGAGGGAGATAGGTAAATGGATCCCTCCAGGATCCATTTGCCCCATCCAACAGGTTTGTCCCACATCATCCAGTTGTGGGACTTGGAGGCCCTACGGAGGCTATATAAGGAGCCCTAGGCCTCCTGTAACAGAAGAGAAAGTCAATAGACAAACACGGCCCTTTGAGGCCTTCTCCCGTGGTTTCATCCCACTCCTCACGGAGTAGGGTTCCACGTAAAATCCCGTGTTCCATGTTTTATATTTCTTGAGATTATGCGCTGCTTATCGTTTCCGCTTCCACTTCCGATTTTCTAACATTATCCCTTGTGTATCATCTCCTGTAACCAATATATCATCTACATACACCATGATGACCACGGTACCTCTAGAAATCTTTTGGACAAACAAAGAATGATCTGCATTTGATCTTTTGAACCCTTGCTTTTCAATTAGATGGGAAAGCTTCTGAAACCACGCCTGTGAGCTTTGTTTAAGACCATATATTGCCTTGTGAAGTCTACACACCATGTGACTCTCCCCCTCAGCAGCAAACCCCAGAGGCTGCTGCATATAGACTTCTTCTTGCAGATCGTCGTACAAGAAAGCATTCTTAACATCAAGCTAAAACAAGGGCCAGTCACGTACCACAACAACTGACAGAAGGACACATAGAGTCGAATGGCGTGCAACTGGAGAGAAGGTGTCCATATAATCCACGTCGTACGTTTGAGTGAACCCTCGTGCCACTAGCCTTGCTTTATAACGATCAAGGCTACCATCTGCATGATATTTGACAGTGAACACCCATTTACAGCTGACAATCGATGCTCCTGGGGGAGCGGTAACCAAACTCCATGTACCCTGTGACTGTAAAGCAGCCATTTCCTCCTCCATGGCAGAACGCCAGCAGTCAATCTTCAAGGCATCCTGATGAGTCCGTGGTATCCCCACGGCTGATAGTGCCACAACAAACTTCTGAAAATCCCCTGTGAGACGATGAAAGGAAACATCTTAGGCAAGTGGGTATGATGCACAGATACGTTTCTGCTTCCATATGTCAATAGGGACATCCAAATCATCAGAAACTGTAGTTGTCGGTCTACTGTTCTCCTGCAATGATGATCCCTGCACTTGCACATTATCAGACCCATCGTTAGTAATAATATTTGGACAAACCTGAGGCATGCTGGATGATTGACGAGCACCATGAGCAGAGACAGACCGACGCGTATAGAATTTTGGCAAGGTTGATACAGGTGGTGTGGAGGAGGTGGTGGTGGTGGTGTGATAACGGGAACAGGAATGGGAGATGGTGGACACGAAGGAGGAAGAGGGACATAGATCTCATCATCAGATGTGGATGAGGACAACATGTCACATGCAGGGGAGAAATACATGACAGACTCAAAAAATGTGACATCAGCACTGACAAAATATTTCCTGTTTACAAGATCATAGCATCGGTAACCCTTCTGAGTCCGAGAGTAACCAACAAAAATATACTTGACAGCCCTAGGTAAAAGCTTGTCAAGTCCCGGAGACAACTAGTGAACGAAGGCAACAGCACCAAAGATACGAGGAGTAAGTGAGAATAATTCCTTATCAGGAAAGACAACAATAAGAGGAATTTTATCACCTAATACTGAAGATGGCATACGATTCACAAGGTAACATGTTGTAAGGACTGCATCTCCCCCCAAAAAAAAGATGGGTGCACAACTCCGGATAAGCAGAGTCCGAGTGATATCAAGAAGATATCGATGCTTTCTCTCAGCAACGCCATTCTGTTGAGATTTGTAAGCACATGCAGTCTGATGGATAATGCCACGAGATGAGAAGAAATGTGAGAGAGAATGAGTGCAAAATTCCAACGCACCCGTACACACATATTTCACAGTAAAGAAAAAACATTTTGTACTTCATTTATAAGATTTTTTATCACATCCCCCCGCTTCAGATTTATTCTTCAACAAAAATACCCAAGACAGTCGAGAAAAATCATCAACGACAACAAGATAAAACATGTGTCTCTGGTGATCAGGAACACGACTCGAACCCCAAATGTCAACATGAAATAACTCAAAAGGGGAGCTACTGCTCCGAGACTGACGACTAGGGAAGCTAGATCTATGGTGCTTTCCCAATTGACATGCTTCACACTGAAAGGAAGAACTTGGTGAAATCTGAGGCAAGATATGATGCACCTTCTGAAGAGAGAGGTGACCAAAGCATAGATGCCATGTAAAATGAGAGACTGGTCCACTTGTGTGAGAGGAGACGCCAACATAGGAGTTCCAGACCATACGATAAAGACCATCCTCTCAGAGCCAGAGCCAATCACCCTGCCCGTAAGAATGTCCTGAAAAAAAGAGACAATGGGTCAAATATAGCGTGACAGTGCAAATCCTTCGTAATATGACTGATAGAAAGTAAATTCATTGAAAAATCAGGAACATGTAACACATTTTGTAGACGCATGGAAGATGATAAAGTAATCTCCCCCTGTCCAATAATGGGGGAATGTGTCCCATCTGCTATCATGACGGATCGCCCCTGTGGAATTTCCCTATATGACGTAAGTTTATCTCTGTCTCGGCAGAGATGATGTGTCACGCCGGAGTCCAGAATCCAATCTGATACGTCAGACCCATAACATGAGGTAAAAACATGGGCAGATGTACTGGCAGAGGCTGAAGCAGCAATATCCGAGGTGCCTCCTGGAGATTCTATAGAGGCGGGGGCATAATGTCACGCAATCTAGCAATGAGCTCCTCGAACCTCTGATCTGAAGCAGATGCTGATGGAGATGTAACATGCTCGAATACACGCGCCGAGGCCGGAAAACCATGTTTAGAATAGCATGTATCCTCCGCGTGACCTGGGCGATGACAAAAGGTGCACGACTGACGAAAACGACCACCTCTACCACGAGGACCACGGCTACGGAATGAAGAGGAGCCTCCTCTGCCTCTGGAGGCAGCCATTGCCGAAGGAGGCTAAGTAGAAGCATTTGATGAGACTGTAATTGCGGAAAACTTCCTCCATATGAGGAATGGTAGCATCTGCAAGAATCTGTGAGCGAGCAGCGCCATATTCAGGGTCAAGTGCCGCAAGTAGGACCCCCATCATGGTAGCATTCCGAAAGGTCTTCTGCTTCTCTGGAGTCGCCGTAAGAGGAATGATGTTATATGTATATAAGGAGTGAAGGGGTCGTCCATTCTGCTTGACTGTAAATATGTCATGCTGAAGCTGAAGGATCTTGGTTTCATTTCGCACATGCGAATATGTTGCTGCAAGTATGTCCCACATTGCCTTAGCAGTGGGCCGATGGAGAACATCATTGGCAATCTCCATCGACAGTGTGCCTGAAAGCCAGACTTTGGCGTATGAATCATCAGCCTCCCAGGAGGCATAAACCCCAGTCTTCTCTGTCGGCTCATCTTCGGTAAGAATGTGCTTCTTATCGTTCGACTTCATGAGATACATATGCATCGTCCAGAGCTCGTAGTTCGTCCCATTGATGAGTCGCGAACCACCCTACGTTAATTATGGGGAATTATCGAGCATTTAAATTAATATTGAATTTGTCGTTGTCGGGCAATCGGAATCGGTCAAGAAATTAACCACAATAAATTAATCAATTTTATTCGAAGTGGTTTAATGTTTATTTTACTTGGGCAAGTCCCAAGGTCGAACTCAAAAAGGCAAAGGAACAACCTAAAATTATGTCTATCAAAGTTCGTACATGGTTTACCATATGGTATTTTTTGTATTTTTAATGCAATTTGGGGTGCAATATGCAAATTAGGCCAATTTTAGGGACTAAAAAGTAAAGATCAATTAAACGATGTTCGAAAAATATAAAACTTGGCCGAGATGTCAATAATGATGAAATGAATGCACTTTATTTTTTTTTGTAATTTTCCGATGCAAGATAAATATTTTATGAACTTATGAATGCAAACGATGCGAATTTTAAAATTTAACTATAATAAATATTAAATCTATTTATTTTCAAAGGATAAAATTATCCAAGATCCCACTAGGTGATCGATATCAAAAAAATCCTAAACCTCGAAAATATGAGATTTAATACCTATTAAAAATTAAAGATCGAAATAGGAAAAATGATTTTTACAGGGAAAATCATGCATTAAATGTAATTCTTTTGGGCACAATGTGAAAAATAACTAATCCTTGAATCCGTGATTTTTTGGCAATTTTTCGAGCAATGGTTGATCACTTAAAAATTTTGAAGCATAAGATGGGTAAATATGTCAATTTCCGCAAGAACAATTAATCATTAATTAACCGCAAGCAATAAAAATATGATGATTAAGCCACAATGTAGAGAATTACTTGTAGAACATTATGTTATTTTTAATGAATAAAATGATGCAATAATAAAGCTAAAATAAAGGGTAGAAGTCAGGGGTTTCTCTGCAGTATTACAATAAATAGAATAAAGAAAATATGCAGTAGAAGGACTTGAATATAAATACCTATCCCCAGAAGGGGATTTCAGCAAAAGTACCAAGGAGTCACATGTGTGTCACGTCACCCCTGGTTGGAGGGGGGTTCTGCATAATTAGGTGAACAAGAAGGGGGCTTTTTGCAAAGTTCCCCCAACGCACGTGCCTCGCACGTACGCGGGGGCCTCGGGCTTTGTGCCCAGCTCTGAAGGTGGAAACGGTGGTGCGCCGGTGTTGTGGCCTCCGCGGAGGAGTTGGCGGTTGCTCCTGTGGGGGTCGTGCTCCTGTGGCAGTAGGGGGCGGAGCACGGTCGCTTGGCGTCGTGGCGGTAGAGCGTCGTCGTCGAAGCTCTTCGCTCCAGGGGATGTCGGTGAAGAACAACGGGGTGGAGGTGTGGCTGGAGTGCAGAGGCGGAGTTGAAGCGGTGGCTCGAACGTTGATGGAGGATATGCGTTGGTGAAGCAGGGGAGTCTGAAGCTTCAGCTTTACGGCATGGGCCGGAGCACAGCAGCAACAACATGAGCAGGCTCGGTCGTGGACTGCGACGAGCTGCGAAGCTCGGATCTCGCCGGAGATGAGCGGGGCTTCGGGCAGTCACCACCGGGCCCTCTTCATGTGCAATCGACGGATAGGGTCGATGAAAGGCGTTGCGGGGTTAAAAACGTTCGGCGGCCGGCCAATTTAGGGAATCATCGACGGTGATTGGAGAGGGAAATCTGGGATGAGATATGCACAGGGAGGAGGAGATCGGGTGGATGGGCAGCGGCGATTGGAGATGGATTCAGGAGATTGAGGGAAATCTTGGTCGAGATACGTGCGGGGATCGGCCAGAATAGGAAGGCGGAGGGAGACGATGGCGAAAATCACGGGGAGGGCCGGTGCGACGGAGATCCAAAATGTGATTGGGGAAGATGGCACAGCGGTCATCCGATCGGCCGAGATCGGACGGCCACGATGATATCGCGTGGCAGCGAGTGGGACAGCCGTGTGGAGCACGTGCAGGGCACGTGACCCGCACGTGCACCTTTTTTTAAAAAAAATATTTAATAAAATGAATTTAAATAAGGCCAAAAAAGGGTCGGCACGTGGCACCTCAAAAAAATTCAAAAAATTAAATAAAAGATAATTCAAAAAGAAATAATAAACGACCTCGGATCGAAAAATTTCTTCACGAAAGCTGTTCGTCTCGACGAGATCTACAACATTCATGAAGAGACCAAAACCAAAATCGATCATTTGCACAAAGTAATATTTTTGGGATATCACATGTACATAGAATACCTTGATTTTGTGGTTTTATATTTTTTTTGTTATTTCAAAACCAGATAAAAACCCGAAAAAATATGATAAAATCAAAGATAAAAATTTACACATCAATCTATTTTTTTGGATTTTTATTAATTAGGAAAAAGAAGAAAAAACACAAAAAGATAATTTTTGTACAGTGAAGACTCAGACTCAGTTTCTTTGATTTCAAGCTCAGTTTGGATTTGGTATTTTGCGTATTTTAATAAACCTTTTATCAAAGAAGATAAATGAAAAGGAAATAAAATAAAATGAGTCAATTATGTACATAAAATAATAGGTCAAAAACCGCTAAAATACAAAATGTACAAAAGAGGCCAAAAACCCAACTTTTACATATGAGCTCCGATTCACTTGAACTTGGTCTTGTTTTGAAGATAGTTGAATGTATATTAGTTCAAAAGTGAGTAGGATCAAATCGGATACTAGATGAGGAAAATATCAAGGTCTTAGTCCGTAAAAACCTAAAACTAGGGTTTGGGATTTTGGTCCACTTATTTAGGTTAGTGATTTTTTTATTTTTCATTTATTCTTGTTAGTGATGTACACAATGGAGGGGGTTTTAGGTCATTTAGAGTTAGCATGAATTAGTTAAAAATCAGGGAAATTAGGCTATTTTACATGTCAATTGGACTGGGATTTTCGGCTTCTTATTTTGTGCAATAATGAGTGATAAAATGCCATTCTTATCAAAAAAATGCATGAATGCTAATTATGCAGAATAAATGAAGAAATGCCAATGAATTTTAGGGATTTGAGCTTAATTCATCATTTTTAGAGCGATGAATATGAGATTCATCATCCCCCTATACTTAAACCATACTCGTCACTGAGCATCAAAAGAAATGCAATGAGGTGAAATGAGATTGGGTTCCATACCAAGATCATGGCTGAAGGTGAAAATAGAACTAGACCTAACATTTGGATTATTAGTGTGGCGGAAATTCTGTGAGACTTAGAATTTTAAAATCAACAACCTCCAAGTTCTACACATCATTGTCACAGTTTCGGCTCAAAAGTCATCTTAGATTAATCCTCCTCCCAAAGCATACCCCATGAACATTGAACAATTGACTCATGTGTGTGACGTTTTAGCTCTTCCCTTCCAGAATGCCGGACTAACATGCAAACCTCATCTCCAGTAACTCGTCCTCGGGGAGTCAGGTATTTAGTTCTAAGGTCTGTCGCACTGTGTTCACAATCGAATAGAGGGAAAAAAATAGAAGGAGAAAAGAATCGGAGAGTGGCCAGTGTAGTCACCTCTCCTTGTGAAGCCGGCCAGTTTAGGCAAGTCTTCACCAAGATCTGCAGGTTTTCCTGAAGCTTGGACCTTTTCGATCAAATGTTTATTTGGTAGTAGCTTCTTTGTATTTGAACATTTGGTGGTTCTGCATGGATCTTGTTGTGCCCCTACGGATATAGGATCTTGTTGTGCCCTTACGGATATAGAAAAAATTATGCCCATTAGGCCCTAATGTCGGTTTTGGTCACCATTTCGGTATCGACCAAAACCGAATTTTGATGGAATTTCGGTGGAATTTCGACCGAAATTTCGGTTATTTCGGTCATTTTTTGTACTATGACCCCCATATTTCGGTCATTTCGGTCGAATTTCGATTTCGACTGGATATCGATATTCGACAGAAATTCGACCGAATTTCGCTGAAATTTGAGGCCATAACCGTCCATCCCTTTTCTGAAGCTTTATTTTCAACCCGTACTCCGGTCTTTAGATGTCCACGCTACCAGAAAAGAGATTCACACAGTCTTCCAACACCCCATCTGAGTTGAGCTAAGTGTATAGTGCGAGAGTACAAATTAATTCCTTATTCCAGAGTCGTACCCAGAATGAAGAAACCAGGTAGACACTAAGAGTCAAACTCTGCACATTGTCACGTGGAACTCAAAGAATTAAGTCAAAGACCTGAAGCTTCTAAAATCCTATTTCTCGGTGAAGTTCCTTTGAAATTTAGGAGGATTAAGGTCAAGTTCAGACCACTCTCAGTTTCTACTCATAACTCGCTTCAGAATCCAATGACTTTTCACAAATGCAAATGCATGTAATGCTGGATAAAGTGCAGATGTGTGATGCAAATTTTTTTATGCAAGATTTTTTTTAGATATATTTTTTTATGCAAAAATGAATAAGAAGCCATATTTTAAAAAAAATGGTTGGACACAGTCAGTGTTAGTAGCAAAACTTTTTTTTGTTTGTTGTAGTTTTGTTTTTTAGTTACCCACCCCGTAAATACATATAAACTTACGCGAAAGTACGAGCTATGGGTAAAATATATACACAGTATATATACACACCCCCTATACTTAACGAGTGCTGTGTCCTCAGAGCACAAGAAGCGCAAAGAAGATATAACTTGGGCTAAGTGTAAGAGAGTTAAAAAGAAAAAGAAAAAGATAGAACGGCCCGCCCCCTATACTTAGGTTGTTAACAATCTAAGTATAGAAGAAGAGCGAAAATGATGCGGTCCGGATGTGGGAGAGTATATACAGATGGGTATCGGTTCCCCCTATACTTAGGTTTTGGTCAGCCTAAGTATAGAAGAAGGGAGGAAATGAGGCGATCGTGAGATAGGGAGAATGGTATGTACATAAGGCATCGATCCCCCCTATACTTAGGCCTTAGCCTAAGTAGAGGAAGAAGATGTACAAGGAGACCGATGGGGTCGGGAGGAAGGGTGGGTAGCCGATGATTAAGGCGGTTTTCGGCCGATCTTTTTGGGAGCATGTGGTGGTATCAGCTCATAAGAGATTATTCCAGTATATTTAATGAGACCAGGAGAATCGATTTTGGATGAATAATAGTGAGGAACGGGAGTCGTCCATCGGGAATCGAAATTTAGATCCTTGTGAAGATAGGGTTTTCGGACTGCCGAACAGACCTCACTCATGTAGATTACCCTTTCCGGACCTGGTGAGGGATCATCAGACGATTCCTCTTATGGAAGGTCAAAGGCAACTTTCTTATTAGATGGAGCAGCCATTTTGGTTCGTGTTGTCTGTGAAGGTGCTGGTCCTGGGAGTGAGGTGTTGACACTCGGGTCTCTATTGAAATTTTTCTCATTGGTCGGTGTACGTCCCGCGTATTTGTTCTTAGTTTTCTTAATGTTGGTGCACTCCTGAGTTGGATTGATTTGGGCAAGGTAGTCAGAGAAGGTTGACTCAAGGTGAGCCCATGCATATGTCTCAGGATCATATAAGAAACACTTTTCTATGGTGAGAGCAGCGGGAATTGGAATAGTGGGGAGAGTCTCTCTGCATGTTCGTTCTCAATTGAGTTGATGTTGGTGCATTCCTGTGTCGGGTTGATTTGATCAAGGTAGTCAGAGAAGGTTTCGACCGACTCAGGATGAGCCCATGCATATGTCTCAGGATGTGAATCATATATTCGATTTTCCATGGTGAGAGAGGCGGGAAATGGAACCGTGGGGGGGAGAGTCTCTAAACCAATAATCTCATCAACAACCGCTATCTCAGGTGTAACAACAGGGTGGGGCTCATCTACCGCTTGATGGTTACGGCTGTCGAGGGCTTCATGGATTGCCTCAGAAAATCATGGTTCCTCAAAGACTTGTTGAGATCGAAGTGCTCCCAATGCTGTAAAATTGATTTCCCGAGTCTCACACTCAATAATTGCCTTAGCCAATACCAAGAATGGCTTTCCGAGAATGATTGGAGACTGGATGAATTCTCCTTGATGCTCAATATCAATGACTGTGAAGTCCACTTTGAGCGGAGCACCTTGGAATGTAAAGATGACTGAAATTGTTGCTCTCGACCGCTTTATCGATCAATCAGCCAGTTGAATGATATCTCTTATCTTCCTGATAGGTCCGAGTTTGAGCTTGTCAAATACAGAGGTTGGGAGGATATTGATTGATGAGTTGTCATCGATTTGAGCATGGGTAAATATGGTGTCTTTGATTCCAAGGTCAAATCTGGGCAACTGCTTCACTATGCAGCTCTTGATTTTTCTCCTCAACACCAAGGAGGTGGCCATTGACAAGATATGTCATTCATCTTTGCTCTTATCCTACCTGACTTTTTCATCATTAACTTATTCATTATAAATCCTTTCAGATCGGGGAAGTATTCAATGGTCTGTATAAAGGGAAGTTCAAAAATCAGTCTTTTCTCAAGTGCTTCCCTTAGAGCAGGTTCAGAATTCTTCATATCTTCTTCAGTTTCAATTTTTATGTATTTTTCTAGATTTTCAATTTTTTGGGTGTTTTTGAATATTTCAATTTTTTGGTATGTTCTGTGTAGTGTGTGGATAAGTAGTGTTTCCCAGATGAGGATGAGCTTAGATATGCCGAGTCAGATTCAAAGTGATCCCTAGGGGAATAATATGCAAAAGAATCGCTATCAGGATCGTCCCTAGGGTGATAATAGTTTCTAGGTTTCTGAATATCCTCAGAACTTTCAACATGAGATCCAATCTTTTTCCTCATCCATTTTTATATCCGAGCTACCAGAGAGTGAAATTAGTCGGTCGGCAAAGCTCTAAATTTATCCTCCATTAATTCAAATATCTTATTTATCCTCGAAATATCATCCTCCAAAATCTTTTCATGATCCATCATGGGAGCAGTCGATGTGTGTTCTTGTATTTGAGATCCAATCATTTCATCTTCCATTTTCCTATATGAGCTCAGAGGAGAGTTTCTTGGAATATACAATATATGATCGTTATTTTCTGAAAATTTCTCCTCAAAAATTATAGAAGGAGTCTGCTCACTGAAAGGTTTTTGCGGGAATCTGTAGGTCCCATATTCAGCGTACGGTGACTCAGGCATGCAATGCTGGTTCGAGTAGAGTCTACTTACATGGTCATGATTGATTGTATCCCCGAACAATGGAGTCATACAGGGTGCATATGTGTCGGTATCATCCGTTTGGTCCTCTGTATGTGTAGGTTGATCGAAAGAGTGGTATTCAGGTTGGTCAATAGGGATTTGATCGATCACGGTTAATCCAATACTGATGATCCTTAGGTGCGAGCCTCTCCATCTAGTGTGATCGGGTTTGGTCTCTCGACCAGTCATGAGTCTCAAAAGTAATTTGATCTTGAAATGGTTCATTAGTTTCAGTAAGAAACCGAAAATAAGATGGTTCAGTCCAGGATGGTAAGTGATCATGTGCATCAAAGGCTGAAGAAGGTGGCACATATGGCAAGTTGAATTTAGTCGGATGATTAAGGATTGTAGTTCGGACTGGATTCATTCGAGGGTGAGTGACTTCTGTAAATGTTGGAGGATTATTGAAAGAAGAGGGTTTAGTCGATTTGGTCATGACCGAGACAAATTCATTTTCATAATATAGATCAGATGGGTACTCGGACCATTGTTCTGTACTTATCAAAGGATGTTGATGATGAATCGACATGATTAATCTCGGCGCAAGTACACAGGATATTCAAAAGAAGTTTTTATCAAGGAGATTGATGGAACAAATGGGCGGCTTTTGATCTTTGAAATTGGTTCACGTACACCAATGCAAACACAAATCAAACACAAGTTCACCAACTCACACAATGAAGCCGCAAGAGTTCGACAATTATCTTTTTAATTTTAATTGGTGATAAATTACTCTTAAAAAATAATTAGGAAATGTTCTTAAAGACTGGCCCGAATTCGTACGCCAAGTTGCATCTACTTTCAGTCAACATGGGTGTAAGTATGGACCGTAAAACGGCTACCCGTGTTACTTAAGGACGGAGTCTTACACAATGTCCTTTAAACCACCCACTCTGTTAAGGAAATTCGGACCATTTACCGGCTACCCGTAGATCCTCACTGAAAAGCAGCTAATCGTTTTTAGAATAAGTAGTCTGAACGAATATTCCGGAGCTAGGTTCTAACCTTAAATGTCGTCTCTCGCTCACTCAGACAAATAAATGCATCCAAGGTCGGGGTTGCTTGGCCGCAAAAATTCTTGATTTTATGTGTTATTTAAAATCGGCTATGTTTAGCAGTCCCAATTTTAACTAGGTAATCAATGAAAAATTAGATGAACATAAATACACGTCTACCGTCCAGTCTCAATTTCCTTTAAAATTATGTGACAAAACAAAAGGGAGAAATTCTGGAAAAGCCGATGCACGAGAAACAATGATGTATGCTCAGATAGAAGACTTACAGTGACTCCGTGCAATCTCCATGTGGGATGCAATACAAGAATTGAAAAATTAATCTATATGAATGCAAGCCGATGAAAACCGCACCTAGCAGAAAAGGAAGAAATGAGTTAAGTTTTTGACTAAATTAAACGATCTAATGTGCGTCTCAATTAAGTGAAGTGTGGTCCTAGGTCCTACGAGCACAATTAAAAATTACAAAAGCAGTAATAACCATATGTGCAGATCTAACCTATGCGCCACTCAAGTCGGGCCCCGCCCTCACTGGAGAGTGAAACAGGCCACGACACACCACAGAAAAAGTTAGAGCTCTTGTTACACACGCGAGAGTCCAAACAGACACTGTTATAAATGAGCAATTAATTACAAATATTAAAGTTGCAGAAAAATAAATCCTAAACTCTACGCTCTCTCACAACTCAACTCAATCTTAATTTAATTGCGGTTTTTTGGGTGTCAGTGAAAAAGCGTCGATTTTATAAGAAATCGCTCTACGTACGTCGGGTACCTCGCAAGAAAAATAAGAGAAAGAATGTAAGAGAGTGACTCAAAAATTTATAAAAAATAAAGACAGAAAATATATGTGAAAAAAATAAAAAAAATAAACGAAGGAAAAAATGGATTTTTTTACAGTGAAGATTTGGGGGTCAGACTACCCGAATGTGGAAAACCGAACACAAAAATTTTTAGACAAAAACTAAGTTGTTTGCCTCCCCGACAAGTAACGGTGCCATCTGACGAGTCGCGAATCGCCCGACATTAATTTATTAACCACAATAAATTAATCAATTTTATTCGAAGTGGTTTAATGTTTATTTTACGTGGGCAAGTTCCAAGGTCGAACTCAAAGAGGCAAAGGAACAACCTAGAATTATATTTATCAAAGTTCGTGCATGATTTTCGAGATGGTATTTTTTTATATTTTTAATGCAATTTGGGGTGCAAATATGCAAATTAGGCCAATTTTAGGGACTAAAAAGTAAAGATCAATCAAACGATGTCGAAAAATATGAAACTTGGTCGAGATGTCAATAATGATGAAATGAATGCACTGTATTTTTTTTGAAATTTTTGGATGCAAGATAAATATTTTATGAACTTATGAATGCAAACGATGCGAATTTCAATATTTACCTATAATAAATATTAAATCTGTTTATTTTCAAGGGATAAAATTATCCAAGATCTATCACTAGATGATCAATCTCAGAAAAATCCTAAACCTCAAAAATATGAAATTTAATACCTATTAAAAATTAAATATTGAAATAGGTAAAATGATTTTTACAAGGAAAACCATGCAAGCAAATGCAATTCTTTTTGGGGACAATGTGAAAAACAACTAATTCTCGAATCCATGATTTTTTGCTAGTTTTTCGAGCAATGGTTAATCACTAAAAAATTTCAAAGCATAAGATGGGTAATATATGTCAATTTCCGCAAGAACAAATAATCATTAATTAACCGTAAGCAATAAAAATATGATGATTAAGCCACAATGTAGAGAATAACTTCTAGAACATTATGCTATTTTTAATAAATAAAATGATGCAATAATAAAGCTCAAATAAAGGGTCGAAGTCAGGGGTTTGTATGCAGTATTACAATAAATAGAATAAAGAAAATATGTAGTAGGACTTGAATATAAATACCTATCCCAGAAGGGGATTTCTGCAAATGTACCAAGGAGTCACGTGTATGTCACGTGACCCCTGGTTGGAGGGGGGGTTCTGCACAATTAGGCGGACCAGGAGAGGGCTTTTTGCGGTGTTCCCCCAACGCACGTGCATCCCACGTACATGGGGGTCTCGGGCTTCGTGCCCAGCTCTGGCGGTGGAAACGGTGGTGTGCCGGTGTTGTGGCCTCCGCGGAGAAGTTGGGGCTGCTCCTGTGGGGGTCGTGTTGCTGCGACAGTAGGGGGCGGAGCACGGACGCTTGTCGTCGTGGCGGTAGAGCGTGGTCGACGGAGCTCTTCGCTCCAGGGGATGTCGGTGAAGAATGGCGGGGTGGAGGTACGGTTGGAGTGCAGAGGCGGAGTTGAAGCGGTGGCTCAAACGTTGATGGAGGATATGCGTTGGTGAAGCAAGGGAGTCTGAAGCTTCAGCTCTACGACGTGGGCTGGAGCACAGCATCGACAATACGAGCAAGCTCGACCGTGGACTGCGACGAGTTGCGAAGCTCGGATCTCGCCGGAGATGAGCGTGGCTCCGAGCTGTCACCACCGAGGCCCTCTTCGTGCGCAATCAGCGGATAGGGTCGGTGGAAGGCGTCGCGGGGTTAAATACGTTCGGCGGTCGGCCAATTTAGGGAATCGTCGGCGGTGATTGGAGAGGGAAATCTGGGATGAGATACGCACGGGGAGGAGGAGATCGGGTGGATGGGCAATGGCGATTGGAGAAGGATTCGGGAGATTGAAGGAGATCTGGGCCGAGACACGCACGGGATCGGCCGAAATAGGAAGGCGGAGAGAGACGACGGCGAAAATCGCGGAGAGGGCCGGTGCGGCGGAGATCCAAAAGGGTATGGGGAAGACGACACAGCAGTCATCCGATCGGCCGAGATTGAACGGCCACGATGATGCCACGTGGCAGCGAGGGGGACGGGCGGGTGGAGCACGTGCGGCGGAGGCACGTGACCCGCACGTGCACCTTTTGAAAAAAAAATTTAATAAAACAAATTTAAATAAGGCCAAAAAAAGGTGCCACGTGGCGGCTCCAGGAGCCGCAACGTGGCACCTCTCGAAAATTCGAAAAATTAAATAAAAATATGATTCAAAATAATATAATAAACGACCTATGATCGAAAATTTTCTTCACGAAAGTTGTTCGTCTCGACAAGATCTACAACTTTCATGAAGAGAACAAAACCAAAATCGATCATTTGCACAAAGTGATATTTTTGGGGTATCCCATGTACATAGAATACCTTGATTTTTGGGTTTTATAATTTTTGTTATTTTGAAATCAGATAAAAATCTGGAAAAAATATGATAAAATCAAAGATAAATATTTACACATTAATCTATTTTTTTTGGATTTTTATTAATTAGGAAAAAAAAGAAATAAAATAAAACACGAAAAAGACAATTTTTGTACAGTGAAGACTCGGACTCAGTTAGTTTCTTTGATTTCAAGCTCAGTTTGGACTTGGATTTTTGTACAGTTTAATAAAACTTTTATCAAAGAAAACAAATGAAAAGAAATAAAATGAAATGAGCCAATTATGTACATAAAATAATAGGTCAAAAACCGCTAAAATACAAAATGTACAAAAAAGGTCCAAAACCCAACTTTCACATATGCGTTCCATTTCACTTGAACTTGTTCTTGTTTTGAAGATAGTTGTACATATATTAGTTCAAAAGTGAGTAGGATCAAATCAGACACTAGGTGAGGAAGATATCGAGGTTTTAGTCCGGAAATCCTAGAACTAGGGTTTGGATTTTTGGTCCACTTATTTAGGTTAGTAATTTTTTGTATTTTTTATTTATTCTTGTTAGTGATATGTACACAATGGAGGTGGTTTTGGGTCATTTGGAGTTAGCATGAATTAGTTACAAATCGGGGACGTTAGGCTATTTTACAGGTCAATTGGACTGGGATTTTAGGCTTCTTATTTTGTGCAATAATGAGTGATAAAATGACATTCTTATCAAAACATGCATTAATGCTAATTATGTAGAATAAACGAAGAAATGCCAATGAATTTTAGGGATTTGAGCTTAATTCATCATTTTTAGAGTGATGAATCCGAGATTCATCACCCATCCATCTTGACGATTGGCAGTGGACCTTTGAAAGTGCTTACGGAGGGCATATCGACCTTGTTTTCTAACATATTGCCAGAGATATAGAACTAGGGTTTGTAGATTAAAGGACAAATGTCTACATAAGCACCAGAGGATTTGAGTGCATATGTAGACCTATGCACTCAAATCCATAGATATAATAGGGCCGACGGCGGGAGACAACCGACGGTAAAGAGGTGCCAGCAGTGGAGAGGTGTCGACGGTGGAAGGGGGCGGTTGCAAGAGGGTGGTGGTGGCAAGAGAGAGGAGTCGACAGGAGGAGGGGGCTGGCGGCGGGAGGGTGGTGGAGAGGCAGGCGGCGGGAGAGAGGAGCCGGCGAGGGGGGTGGCGGTGACGGGAGAGGTGGACTAGGGTTTTGGCTCTGATATCATGTTGGGAGAAAAGGATTCGTCTTTATTGCAAAGAACCCTAGGCTCTCTTATATAGAGAAGGCCCATGGGTAAACTACATAAGATGGAAAAAAGAAAATAAAGTTAACAGAAATGGTACATAGACTATATAAATATCTCCACAGTATTCAATTAAACATTTCTTTAGAAATTTTCCTTTAATAAATGCAAACATGATGTGGTTCCACCTTTAATGAAATGCTTGACATGTTCTTCAAATATAAGCATGAAAATATAAAAATACATGGTAGAATAAGAAGAACAAACATTTCAAGATGATCATTGTGACTGTTCGAGGAGAAAGAATCCTATGAGTCAAACATTCCTGTTAGACTTCTCAAAGAATAAAGAGGTGTGAGGCTCTTTATATCGCGTATCATGCTGCCTACATGCTTAAGTTGCACCACTCAATGATGTACAATTAAACATGGATCGAAAAAAAATACTCCAATTAGATCTTCATATTGACATGATTGATATCCATTAGTGGTTATTTGTACATTTTTTATTTTACTAGTTTCTATTAGTAGACAATCTATGATTAGAAGTTATGTTAGGATCTTTTGTATTTTGCATCTTTAAGCTTTTTGGAATTTATGCTATATAAGAAACCATATCCCTTGAATAAAAATAATCTCATTCATTCCACAACTTCTTCCACGTGGTATTAGAGCAACAATCCTAAATTGGAGTTTAGAGCCACTCTTGTCCCAACCACTACTCCACCACCAGGCCTCTTCGACGAGCTGCCACCACCGAAGGAACAACCATTGATAGGTTGCTCTAGCAGCGTCGCCTCCCACCGCTTAACGTCATAGTCACTCTCTTAACCTAGCGTAACCAACATGTCGGGGCATCACATGAGCCACCTCTCGACACTATCGTCTGACGTCACTAGCAAGTGTTGTTACCCAGGAACCATACCAACATCGTTTTTTCCCTAGCATGCCAAACACAACTACTCTTTCACCATTGAATCTTGATGATTGGGTAGCTTGTTACATGACTTCTTCTATCTTCTCTTACAGATCACAATATCCATGACTCCAGCTAGGGATGAGCATTGGGCTGGGCCGGCCCGGCCCATCCCGAAGCCCAGCCCAAAAAGCCCGGCCTGACCCAGGCCCAAATGAATGCCGGGCCGGGCTTGGGCCCAATATTTAGGCCCAAAATTTTTTTGGGTCGAGCTCGGGCTTGGCTCGGCCCAGCCCGACCTGGCCCAAGGGCCCGACCCGAAAAGGGTTCGAACCCTTTCCCACATCCTACATGCATGAAAACTCCCACCTATTTCATATGCACTCTCTTCTTGTATCCTGTCTTCATACAATGTTTGTAAATCAAGAAAGTCAAGCGTGTGACATGAGTTGATGATCATTATATTACAATTAAGAATTAATTTTCCTTAATTAGTCTTTGGTAGATTCTGTTGGTTATTCTTGAATTTGTTAGTATTATGTTTTCAATCAGAATATTTTCTATTATTGCACCTTTACCCAATATGGGCCTTATGCCCATTTTTAACATGTAGGGTCTAGTGCACCTATTGTTGTTAACTATGTAAGTTTCTTTCACTCTTTCAATTTCTATACATGAGAGACATTCATGGTATCTAGCATTGAATGCATGTGTGTAAAATGAGAAATCTTCGGATTTGGTAGAATTGAATTTTAGTTGTTTCACAAGTATTATGGTACATGTTTTAAACAATTTTGGTTTGTGTAACTTGAGTTGAGATTAACTTGAAACAAAAGACTCAAAGTTAATAATATCTAATTGGTGGAGATGGGCCGGCCCGGCCCAAGCCCGGCCCAAAGGAATTGGGTTGGGCCTGGGCTTGGCCCGAACAAAAAAAATTTGTGGGCCTAAGCCCGGCACAAGGCCTGAATTTTTTAAACGGGCTTGGGCATGGGCCCTTCAAAGCCCGACCCAGCCCGGCCCATGCTCATCCCTAACTCCAGCCTAGACCAAATCGTAGATCAAACTAAAGGCTATTGAAAACTATCTACTCCGAACTCGAGCTTTCAAGGTATTCGTTGGCAGTTAGAGGAAGATCTATATCCTGACAAAGAAACCACTCGAAGAGACAAACAGAGAGTACGACTCTTGGCCGAGGTCATAACGTGGATGACGACATTGTTGAGCCATACGTCATTGGCAATCTCCTATGCAAGGAGTGGTCAATGATCTGTAGGATGAACTGGCTCAAACATATTCTCAACAAAAGGCCAAATCCATGTTGAGCATGTTGAGCATGTTTGGTTTGCATGAGGATGTTTTCTTAAGGTCATGAGGTGCAGGCAGGAAGCAGAGGTTGAGGGTTCGACGTCTCAAAAGATGGTTGGGAAGCTTAGGGCCTTCTGGTACATGCTTATACAGATTAGGAGGGAGTCCCAAGCTCTTTACGGGCAGAGGAGAGACGCTATGCAGGTCGAGGTTTGACCAAATTAAGGACATGAGGGATTCGCTGAAGGAGGACGTCATCGCAAGGCACGAGCATAGCAAAGTCCTTATGAAGGAGTGCAAAAAGGGAGGGGGCAAATGGAGGCAACGGTCGAGGAAGAAACGGCTAAATAAAGGGGATGCGAACACCAAATACTTTCATGCAATGGCCAGTGGTTGCAGAAGGCGGAATCTAATCTAGTCGATTGAGGTGGATGGGGAGGATCTTGTTGGCGATCTTCTAATTAGTGAGGCGATGGGAAGACATAATCTAGGGATCAGTAAGCGTGTCCCTAGCAACGATGCGAGATGGCTAGGAAGGGATGTTCCAAAATTGTATGACCTTCAGTCTGAGGAGATGGTACGGTTGTTTCTATTGTTTGAGGTTAAGTCGAAGGTAGGTGGCATGAATGGAGATGGATCCCCTGCTCTAGACGAATTCTCGATCTTCTTTTCATGAATTTTAGGACTTGGTGGGCCAAGCGTTGTTAAAGGTGGTGGAGGAGCTACGAAATCGAATTGGGAGTTCAAGTGGATGAACTGGTTTCTTCTGTTTCTTCTGCCCAAGAAGGAGGTGGTGAGGCATGTAGAGGACTTGCATCCCATTACATTGTCTAATGTTGTTTATTTGATTGTGGCAAAGGTACTTGCCAACAGAGTGTGAGAGGTGATTGGCTCAATCATTGATCCTGCAAAGGCAGCGTTTATCCTAGGTTGTCACATAATGGATGGTGTGGTGTTGGCATCAAGATTCTGGCAGAATGGCGTAAGCAAAGGTATTCTATGGAAGATGGATTTCTCGAAAGCTTATAACTATGTCCACTAGTGGTTCATTTGGTCGTCCTTGCATGTGAGGGGATTTCGAAGCGAGTAGATTGCATAAATGAATATGTGTGTGGCGGCTACTTCCTATGTGGCGTTAGCAAATGCCAGGCAAGAGGGTGGTTTCTTTTAGCCGCAGCAGGGCATTAGGCAAAGCTGTCCATTGGCACCTTTCCTCTTTGTGGTGGCGGGGGATGCTTCGGCGAAGATGGCGGTGAAGGATGGTGAGGGTGGGTTCCTCGCTAGTTTATGCTCTGATGGAGTTTGATTCCCACCCTTCAATATGCATACGATAATATTTTCTTTGTCGATGGTGGTTTTGCAGCTACGGAGGGGATGGCCACCGTTCGTGTTGTTTGGATTGATTTCCAGGTTGAAGATTAACCATGCTAAGTCTGCTTTTGAGCCTTTTGGGATGGAGGAGGAGGTGGCATCCTGTGAGATTGTATTGTGAATGCAATAAGGGCTCTCCCTATCTCGTACCTTGGATTATCGTTGGTAGCTTCTAGGTTGTTGCAATCTGACACTCGATTATTATATGATGGAAAAGAAGTTGGCTAGCTAACATGCTACATGACTGTCGAGAGGTGGTCGCCTTGTGTTGTTGAAGGTGGTTGGCTATCCCAATGTTTTTCCTCTCTACACGGCTCCTGCCAGCTAGGGTGAAGAGGAGGATGGAAGCGATTATGAGACATTTTTCTGGGCTTCTTCTGGGGAGCGACAGGGGATGTCACTAATGGATTAGAAAACGATCGTGTTGGCAGAGGAGGATGGTGGGCTGGGAATTTATTGTCTGGAAACTTTGAATCATGAACTTCTGGTGAAGTGGGTGACCCGAATTTAGGACGAGGCACAGATCTGTTATGCAGGGCTTTGCGCTCTATTTATGGCTTTTTACTTTATCTCTAAGTGACAAATACCAGTGTTCTTTTGCTCTCCAATTTCTGGTAGGGGATCTGCTTTGTGCTTCCGCGTTTGGTGCCGCTCATGAAGCTTATTCTAAGAGATGGTTGTGGGTTCCGATTTTAGAGAGATGACTGGATTGAGCATGGCCCTCTGCGAGGTCATTTTTCACGTCTTCATGCATTGACAATTGACAATGAGATTGTATCAGAGATTGTTAGGAGAGCGACGGTTGGATACCTCCCTTTTGCACTAAGTTGTCAAATCAACAGTTCGTGGAATTCTTATTGTTGCTTGAGACACAACCAGATGGTAGGGGTTGCTAGAGAGGCTTGGTTTGCGGTGCGTGTGGATGGGATTGAGACAGTGGATTGGAATGACTTTTGGGAGTCCCTCGACGCTCTTGGTCATGGTAGTAGCCCAACCAAAGCGTAGGCGGTAGCTGTCTTCTGGGCTTTGTGGCTTACTCAAACGGTTCATGAAGGGAGGCGGATAAGGCCTCGCACATCACGAAGGTGTGTGGACCAGATCACATCCGATGGAAAAACAGACTTATCATAAAAGTTACGATAGCATTAGAAAAAAATCGATGGAACCACGTGGATTAGGAATTATTCCTAGTCTGTTCCATAAATATCACACGAGTATAGATTACCTCTTGAAGCGTGATTACGGTCCTCTAGTCTCTAAAGTAAGAGACCTCCTATCTGAAGTCTGATCCGACGGAGACAACACTTGCAGGCGTGGGGATGAACCATGTACTTCCCACAATCCGACGAGATGATCTAGGACTCCTTGCTCCTAATTTCGTTGTACAAAATCATCCTTGTTCATCATGATCCCGAAGAACCAAAGATAAAGAAACTCTACATGAGATCGATCAAATCGATCCGATAGCGTAACAATAGGGTTATCCACCATTAAGGGCATTATCTCTACAAGGGGACGGCCCAGTGAGTATCCAACATTAAGGGCATTATCTCAGTAAGGGGAAGTCCCTTGGAGGGAGAGAGAGAAGAGAGACTTGTTGCTCCTTTAATTAATTATATTTTGGAAGACAGGGTCTACCCCTTCTTGTATATATTTTCGGATCGTTAGGATTGCAATCCTAATTGTTGAATCAATGGTAAGAATTAAAGGAGCTCATGATCACTTTTAGGACTAGAGTTGATAACAATTATCAATTTAATTTTTGATTTAATCCTCTCAACAAATTAATCAATAAATAATTAATAAAAGAAAAATAAATAAGATGCTACTAAAAATTGGGGAAGTCAACCATGGCTATTACAACCATGGATGGCCCCCTCCCCTTTCTAGGGAGCTCCTTTTTATTTTTATTTTTATCATAATTGTAATATTTCAACAACCCATAAATTTATTTTTCTATTATTTTCTATAAATTTATTTCAAAATTCAATTATCAATAAGTAATTCTAATTACATGTGATAGCTGCAAATAGGCCATTAGCAAATATGAATCATATTCATAGGTCCAAAACTAAATGTAATCACATTTACATTTATTGTATAATAAGAATCCAATTCATGTTAACATTAATTTTGTGAATCATATTCACAATCAAGTCTCAATAGGATAATGCGGATCTCATCCACACTATCCATGATTATTAGGAATAGCACTATCCACATTATTCTTGTCCAAGATAATTAAATCCAATTTAATTATCTCGAAATCCTCTCTGTGCAAAAATAATGTGAATCTTATACACATTATTATTGGATAATTGTTGATAACACTATCCAAGATAATATTAGCCGAGATAATTTAATTCAATTTAATTATTCTAAATTCTCTTCACTTAATGATTCAAACATCTTTGTACAATCCCAATTATCATATTTATCTTATTAGGAATATTCCTCAAATTCCTTTTAGGATAGTGCGCCTTCTCTGGGGATACTTGGAGATAGGGTCAGGGTGATTGTATATCCATGTATAGTGACTTGGATAATGAGATCTAATTTCATATCCAGATCTAGATGACTTCTCAGAGATGTCAGATCATGTCAGACAGAGTACCCACTCTTCTTATTGCCTCAGAATCTATTTCAGCTCAATATCCAACATTTGGACTAAGATTGGATCACTAATTCACTGAGTGGAGTCACTAAAATCCAAACATGTTTCATCACTCCCTCAGAGCGGAAACTTCATGGTATACAATCGTTTAAGATCACATCACCCTCGAGTATTCCTAATACACATACATCTTGCATACTAGAAGACTATGATTAATCCAAAGTTTTGATCCCATTCTGGATTGTCTCCTTCATTGTTTTATCGGTAAGTTTCCCATTCGATCATGGAGAGTTAGTGTCGATTATATGCTTTCCAAAAGCATATATCATACCTTCAAATCATGTCTTATTTCCAAAACAAGACGACCAACATTGGAATTTAATTTATTCCAATATCTCATGAGTGAGTTCATGTCTTACGGTTCAATAGTGAACATGTATAATGCCTTTGAGAGATTGAATTACTGATATGCCCTTCTATGCACACTAGCGTACTGGTATATAGACCTTGATTAAGTCATCAACCTAATGATCTGCCAAATATACATACTCAGACATATAGTAATACATCTGTCTTCGGCCAGAGGATGCGTGCATGTATCATGACAAACTACTATATAGGTCTTGGTTATCTCGATCTCGCTAAGTCAACTCTCTGATCTAACTTATCCAACACCTCTAGTTCCCTAAACCTATGCAGAGGTCATGCATAAAGAGGTTGGTCGGATGTCAACCTTTGAAGTAAGGATTGTCATCTCCTTCTTAGGTTAGAGATCATTTCTTAATAGTCACTTGACAGTACGGTTGAGTCCTCAATCTAACACTTTAGATATTCAACCATACATCAGCCTCTATGACCCAACATATGAATCAACAGTTGTATGATATCAAGTGGCCATGCTACATAACCCTTATTTTACGAAAGGAGCAATTATGCAAATTAATTATGCTTCATTTCATATTAAGGAGTGATTTTAATAACTTTTATTGCATAATGGCTCGTCATGGGCACTCATGTCCAACAATTCTATCTTTCGAGGGGAGGTGAATGTAAATTGAATATATTCCTCGAAATGGGCCTCTCCTATATAAAAGCTTGAATTAAGAGTTTCTCGTATAGAGACCTTAAAAAGCAAGATTTCTTTTCTAGGAGCCTCGAAAATACCTCATACAGAGGGCCACAAAGGAAGGCAGAGCATGGGGATTGTAAAATTAGGTGAAATGAGATATGTTTGAATAAAGGGGCTTAGAGTCACATATATAGAGATGAAACCCTAACTCTAAAGGAAGAAGATTATATAATATCCCTTGAGCAAGAATAGAAAAATACATAAGCTGTTGAAATAAGTAAATATCTAGATAAGCATATAAAAACACTCCCCCAAGTTGAAGCACATCAATCGATCAAATCCAACTTGGACGTAAGCAAGGAGATGGGCTTCTTGTGAAGCTACTTTGTGAAGATATTAACGAATTGGTGCTCAAAAGATAAGAAAGAGTTCTAATCTTCTCTTGTAACATGGCATAGCCAATAAAATGGTAATCAACTTCAATATATTAGTTCCTTGTATTCCAAAAGAACTTATAAAACCTTTTGCCTTAATCCATGTATTAATATCGACAAACAATTATCACAAGTTACTCGCAATATTTCTAACTTACAAGAATACATGTTGATTCAAGGACAAGATAGCACCATAATCAAAGTTATGACTCGAGTTTTATCATTCTTATTTGATGTTTTATAAGATATAATGATCAATCACAGGGATATGTAATGTATCAAATTTATTTTGCAGGTTTGTCCTAGCTTATGATCGATCAACCTTCAAAATCCAATCGATCAACCCCTGATTGATTAACCTTCACTTCCGATTAATCACCACCAGATTGTATCAACATTTGCCTCTTATCAATCCGTTCATGATCGACCAACAACTTTCAGATGATCAATCAATTCCTTATCGATCAACCTCCATACATAATCGATCAAGGTTCAAATTCAAATTCAACGGCTATATAATGTGAACTTTTGATCGATCAACCAAAACATGATCGATCGACTCCATTTTTGATCAATCAACCAGTTCAGATCAATTAACTGGGCAGAATCTTGTTGATTCAATTTCCATTCATGAACTGATGGCTCTCTTTTTTAATGGATGCCTATAAACACTATAAATAGACCCACATTGCAACATTCAAAACATCAAGCATTCTTTGTAAGGTTCTCCCTCTATTATCATATCATTCCGTTGCATTCAGTGAGAGATTGTTCTAGGATCAGAGAGCAACGCTTAGTTTTGTTGTTCACTCAAGCTCTTAAGTCAGCCACGATCGCCTCACGCATACAATTTCTTTACAACTAGTTAGAGAAGAATATCTGCATGCAGCATTACCACTGATGATGTATTTTTTATATTGTTTAATAAAAACATATGCTACTTATCGAGATATTGCTACGTCTTATTCATCTATATATCTGCCTAGCTTTAAACCTATGTGGCCGCTAGCTTCAAAGGAGAGATAACCACTTTTGCGTGTAGTCTTGGTGTTTAATCCAAACATTGCAGGTTCCTTGGTCTTTGATTTAAAGTCAGAAGCCTTTGGTATCTAATCCAAAGCATGATGGTTCCTTGGTGTGTGATCCAGAGCAAGGACTTTAGTGTTTCATCCAAGGTTGTGAAGTATTTTTATGTCTGATACAAGACTCTCGTAAATGGCTGAGTTATTTGCGTTAAATAACTTATATAGTGAAGTAGTGAATCAAAACAACTGATCGGAAATCCTGACTCAAGAACTCGAGTCGTGGTTTTTACTTATTAGGGTTTCCACGTTAACAATTTCATGCACATAGTTTTTTTAGTCAAAAACGACTTCGTGCACATAGTTGTCTATCTGGTTTAATCTTTATGCTTGGGATTGTTCAATTTTATTATTCATTGATAACTACCATAAATTGCGTAAACTAATATCCACTCCCTCCCCCTCCCCCCTATAATATTTTTTTGATCCTACAGGTATTCTCATTCAGTGTCAGAACCCGATCAGTGCAGATCGAAATCACACTCATCCACACATGAAACGAAACAACCTCGATAGCCAGTCTACAGTAGAACACCTCCATTAAATGGTACCAACTATGATTGTTGGAACCTAAGAACGCGGATATTTTTGGAGACCATAGACTACGAAGTTTGGAACATCATCGAGAGCAAGTACACTCGCCCAGTCATCGCAAAAGACACATTGTTGACGAACTTAGATAAGAAGCATGTTACAAACAAGACAAAGACAATGAATGCCCTCTTCTGCTCCATCACAAAGAAAGAACTCAATCAAGTCTCTGCTTGTATAACAACTTATGGAATCTAAAATAAGGTGAGAGTCACATACGAAAGAACCCACAAATTGAAAGAAACTCGGAGCAGTCTCCTTCAACAAAGATACAAGTTATTCAGAATGGAGGATGTTGAATCCATTCGAGCCATGTGCACCGAATTTGCAGGTATCATAAATAGCTTACTAAATCTTGATATAGACATGATTAAAGAAACCAACAACTCAGATAAACCTCTGATGGATAATCTAATTGGTAAGCTTCTCTCTTATGAAGTCAAGAAACAACAAGAGAAAGACTTAGAGACTAAAAACAAGAAAAGGAGCTTAGCACTTAGTGCAGAAGAAGACACTTCTAATGAAAACTCATAAGATGATATAGCTATACTAATGCGAGGATCTAGAAAACTCCTTAGATGAGATGCTTGAAAGAAAAAGAATGAGATCATATGCTATAACTGCAAAAAGAATGGTCACTTCATGAAGGATCATCTCGTATCAAGATAAGTCATGGAAAACATCACGAGTCTCTCAAAAAAGGGAAAGTGGCAAAGAAAGAAAAATGATCATCCATTCATCAATGCAATTATCCAAAGAGAAAGTCATGCAACCCACTTGAAACTCATCTAACTCAAGTGAGACCAAATTTGATTACTCGGAAAATTAAGAAGCTCTACTTAGACTCATGGCAACCAATAATAAGGTAACATCTAATGAACATGTTACTGATGAACTTAGATATGCTATAACTAAGTTGCATAATCTAATAGTTAGATAAAGAAAGAATAAGTTGCTCAGAGCTATTAAACATACTAGACAATTAAAGCATGAAACAAAATTAGAATTGCTTAGAAATAACATTCAAAAGCTCAATGATTATGCACTTATGTTATGCATAACCATATGCACGAAAAGGAAATTGGATTGCATAAGAGTAACATAAATAAACTAGAAAATAACATAGATAAACTAAAGAAGAAAAATAAAATTCTTGTAGATAATCTAGCAAAGTTCGTAAATTACTAGAAGCTTCACATCAATCTATAACTAAGTTTGGAATTGGTTATGAACCTACTATTGAAGTGTTTTGGGTGTACGAACATTATTCTATAATATGGGGGTGTGTATGTAATTGTTTCAGTAAACCATAGACTCCCTTCTATAGAAGGAAATCCTATTCAATGAGATAGGACAAGGCAAGGCCCTAAATATCGGTTTTGGACACCATTTCGATGATCGACTAAAATGGAATTTCTGTCGAATTTCGAACGAAATTTCGGTCATTTCGATCATTTTTTGTACTAGGGCCCCCATATTTCAGTCATTTGGTCGAATTTTGATTTCGACCGGATGTCTATATTCAAGGTTGCAAAAGTCGGTAGTTGGTCGGTCGGGTTACTGACTAAGGATTAATCGGCAGTCGAACGATTAATCGGATTTAGTCGGTCTTTAATCGGCTTTGATTTTTTAAATATATAAAACATTTTTATACATATATTATTATATACTTGCATAGATTTACATATTTTTTTACTATCATAATGAATCAAAAGAAGTAATTGAATTTAAATAAAACATTAAGCATATTAGAATAAGTTTGCTTTTAAAAAAAATAAATAATACGGTATCTCCAAGCAAGAACTTGTTGACTAATGGACCTAGTCGGAATTAGTCGGTACTCGGCCGGCCACCCCACTGACTAGACTAGTCGGACCTACTAGTCGGGCTAGTTGGGTGACTTTTACAACATTATCGATATTCGAGAGAAAATCGACCGAATTTCGCTGAAATTTGAGGCCATGGGACAAGGTTTTTTTTCCAATTCTAGCAATTTTCCAAGATGGTATCAGAGCCTTAGAGAGGGGCTCCCTCTCTCTCTCTCTAGGGTCTCGTATGACCTAACCCAGCCACATGTGTTGTGAGGCCCCAGGACCCTTCAACCTCAATCAACAAAGCTTCATACCCACCTCCATCACCGACAAACCTCATCATCAGCCATGTGTGCCACCTCCATCGCCGACAAACCTCATCGTCGGCCATGTGTGTCACTTCCATCACCTACAAAACACCATCGTCAGCCACATGCACCATCTCCATCGTGGGAAAACACCACCGCCTGCCTTCGCCAATACTTATCTCTGCCTCCAACACCATCGCAAATCTCCAAAAGCAGATGTTGAAGCTCCGCCTACCCCCCTGTGCCATTGTCAGCCACTTCAAGCCCTTTTAATGGCTTCACCGACTACCAGTGTCCCTTACTGATCCTCATAGAGCCAAAAACTTGGTTGTCTAGAACTTTGGTGCCCTCGATTTGCATATTCTTTCCCTATTTTGAAGTAGTTGCGACTATTTTCTTCATTGTGGGAAACATGTTGTAGTTTAACTCTCGAGGAAAATATCACGACCTAGAGTAAATGATCTGATGTTCTATTTTATTGAATTTTGTTCTTGTTGCATCTAATGTGATTGTCCAGTTGGTCATATATATCGTAAAGTATGTATGAGGTAGTTGACTCCTCTACTCACGAAGGGGAGATGAAGACCCCCTTTTTTGGTACCATAACCAAGTTGGATGGTACGAACTATATGTTATGGTCTCAGTCTCTTATGAATGTCATATAATGACATGACAAGGAGCACATCATTACCAAGGAGGAACCAACTGAGAAAACTGGCACAAATGCAACATGGAAGAAGGATAATGCCATGGTCAAGGTATGGATTATGAGTAGTTGTACCTCACAATTGAAAATGACAATGTGCATTACAAGACAGCTAAGTATATGTGGGACAATCTTCGCAAAACATACTCAAAAGAGAAGAACTATGCCAAAATCCTCCATACATATGTTGATATGTTTAAATTAAAATAAAATGGTCATCCTCTTGCTTAGTTCTATTCGCATTGATATCTGGGTTCCAAAGACTTAATTACTATATGTCTATCTATAGCTGCCCAACCCAAATTGCCTTCAGGTTTCAATTGATGGTTGGACTCTTTCTTGCAGGGTTAGACCCCATCTACGAATCCGTTAGAGCACAAATGATAATGCATCTGAGATTCCGTCTAGTGAAGAAACCTTCAGCAGGCTTAGCAGGTTGTCTATATCCTATCCAACAGAGACTCGTGTTGAGATTACATCGACTAAGGTCTTACCTTCAGACATAGGTCAAGGGATTTTCTTTCGAGGCAGGGGACGGGATCGTGATTTCAGGCGTGGAAAGCTCCCAAGTACCTTTTGTGGCCGCATGGGCCACACTGAAGATCGTTGTTGGAGGAAGCATGGGAGATCCCTGATGGCTCATCAGGCCATCCTAGCACAGTTTGATATCTCGTTGAGAATATCCGGAGCGGAATTGAGGATCTGATGCAATGACTGAGCCAACAGGAGGTTCCATCGCAACCGTCTTCATCGGGGGCAAGAGCTACCATCTAAGAATAAGCTGATTACACATCTTTTGTGTCTTTCGAGATGCGAAGAGAAGTCAGAGGATCGGCCTATAAACCCAAGGAGTATTATCAAAATGTTGTTTCGAGGACTTCAATATTTCATAGAGGAAGTGAGAGAAAAGATCCCTAGTTAGTAGGCCATTTGAGAAAAGGGGATTTCTTCTTTCCCCTACCCCCTACCCCCTTTCTTTTGTCGAATTCCGCTTCGAATGAAGTTTGAGCACCATTTCTACTGATATTGCAACATTTGTCAATCCCTCAAGTATACCCACATTTTGCTATGCATGTAGGATTTCATCTAGTTATTCCGATCGGTTGGTAGACTCATGTGCATCACGACACATTAGTGGTAACAAGAATCAGTTCACTACATTTCGAGAGGTTGCACCAGGTTGTACCATTGTGGTGGCAGATGGCAGATATCCCCTATTACTATAGACATGGGGAAGTCCAAGTGCCTCCAAATATTCGGCTGAATAATGCTCTTCTAGATCATGAATTTCTTATGAGTCTTTATATGTATCCAGATTACTAAGGAACTTAAATGTCAAGCCTTTTTTGATCCAGTGTCTCTTGTCTTTCAAGATATGCTAACAGACCAGGTGATTGGTCGTGGCCGTGAAGAAGGCAGGTGTACCTTGACGCAATCTCCGTTTGTGGGCCATTTTTCCACATTTACGGGGGAGTCTATCTATACATGGGACTTACGTCTTGGTCATTTGCCTCTACAAAAATTAAGAAGAATCATATCTCAAATTCATGTTAAGACATAACTCCAATGTGAAGCGTGTCAACTTGGAAAGCATCATGGGAGTTTATTTCCTAGACAACCTGGTCGTGTTAGCAAGTTTGTTTTTAATTTACTACATTTTGATGTGTGAGGGCTTAGTCAGGCCCTAAATCATTAGGGACATCGGTTCAGTCTTGTTGTTGATGACTTTGCCGAGTTTCGTGAGTCTTTCTTTTGAAGTCAAAATCTGAAGTCGATATTGTTATGAAAAAAATCTTTATGAAAAAGAAAAATGTGTTTGGTTTTTGTTGGAAAAATAGAAAGAGTTGTTTATTCCTTGGTCCCTAGGCTCTCTTATATAGGGAGAGACCTATGGGCAAATTACATAAAATGGACAGAAGAACAGAAAATATATAAACGACACATAAATATGAAATATATCATGCTCAGCTTGGATGAACACTTCTGGAAGGGCCCTTTAAGTAGGGCTTTAGTGAACATGTCTGTTGTTTGGTCCCCTGAGCTGACATGAGATGTAGCAATGAAGCCCTTTTGGATCATGTCACGTATATAATGGCAATCCCCCTCAATGTGCTTTGTCCTCTCGTGAAATGTAGGATTATTAGCAATAAATAAGGCAGTCTGATTGTCGTATTCCAGCAACATGGGAAGAGGTACATCTATATGTAAATCAGTTAGGATTGCTCGAACCCACATCATCTCTGTACATGCTTGTGCCATAGCTCTATACTCAGATTCAGCATTAGATCTAGCAACAACAGTCTGCTTCTTACTTTTCCATGAGACTAATAAGTCTCCAACAAATATAGCAAATGTAGACGTGGACTTCCTGTCCTTGGGACACCATGCATAGTCTACATCTGTGCATGCTGAAATAGTAATAGAGTTACCCTTTTGAATAGCAGCCATGCACCTAGAGATGATTTAAGATACCTTAGTATCATTTGTATTACATCCATATGAACCTGACGAGGTTGTTACATGAATTGACTCACCTGACTGACTGCAAACGAAATATCGGGTTTCGTAATGGTAACATAAAGAAGCTTTCCAACCAGCTCCTGATATCTTCTCATGTCAACCCCATCAGTATCATCGCCATCATAGAACTTCATGCTTGGATCCATGGGTGTAGTTGCAGGTCTATATTCAAGCATATCTATGTCATTTAGCAGGTTAGTAACATATCATAACAAGCCCCTGTTGACTCAAAAAATATCTAAGAACTCCTAGATCCTTGGTAGCAAATTCAGGACCCAGAAATTCTTTCGCCCTCTTTATTCCATGCATATCATCTCCTGCAATAAGAATGTCATCTACATACACCATAATAGCAGTCATACCTCTGGATGTTTTTTGTATAAAAAAGGAGTGATCTGCAGTCGATCGTTTATACCCATGTTTTCTCAAACAAGTCTGAGAGCTTCTGGAACCACTAGAGCTCTGCTTAAGGCCATAGATCGCCTTATGAAGTCTACACACCTGTGAACACTCCCCCTCAACAGCGAATCCCGGCAGTTGTTGCATGTAGACTTCTTCTTGAAGATCACCATACATAAATGCATTCTTGACATCTAATTGAAACAACGACCAATCTCGAACTACAGCAACAAAGAGAGGAATTCGTAAGGTGGAAAGACGAGCAACTAGTGAGAATGTGTCAAGATAATCCACCACGTATGTCTGAGTAAACCCTCACGCAACCAGGCGTGCTTGTATCTGTCGATGCTACCATCTGCATTCTACTTCACTGTAAAAACCCATTTACAGCTTACTATAGACACTCCAGTAGGAACTGGAACAAGGCTCCAAGTACCTCTCGACTGAAGAGCAGCCATCTCTTCCTCCATAACTCAACGCCATCGACCGTCCTTCAGAGCCTCTTGATAATTCCGTGGAATGGCCATGGCAGATAATGCAACTGCAAAGTTCCTGAAATCGCCAGTCAAGCGATCAAAGGAGACCATAAATACTATAGGATATGATGCACAGCTCCGCTTTTGCTTTCGAAGCGCAATAGGTAAGTCCAATTCAGCATCCTCCATATATGTCCTCTGTAAAGAATCCTGCTCAGATAGACCATTAGAACTATCATTAGAAACTGTGTTTTCAGAACATACCTCATGCGTACTAGATGATGAGCGGTGACCATGAGTAGAAGCAGATCGGCGGGTATAGTGATGTGGCAATGGTGGAACTGTGACCGTAATAGTAAGTGGAGGCGGCGTAGGTAGTGGAGGTGGTGGTGGCAGTGGTGGTAGTGAAGGAGGTAGTGGAGGTGGAGGTGGAGTAGGTGATGATGGTGGTGATGGCATGTATATGTCATTATCAGTGTCTGAAGACGTCAACCGATCACTTGTAGGAGAAAAATACATCAAGGACTCGAAAAAGGTGAAATCGACACTAACGTAATACTTCCTGCACATTGGATCATAACACATGTACCCTTTCTGTGTCCTGGAGCACCTGACAAAGTCACACTTGTCAGCTATAGGAGAGAGCTTGTCAATACTTGGGGACAACTGGTGGACGAAGGCAACTGAGCCAAACACACGAGGAGTAAGCGAGAATAACTCCTTTTCAGGAAGGAAATAGAGAAAGGAATTTTCTCACCCAAGACTGATGAGGGAATGCGATTAATAAGATAGCATGCCGTTAGAACAGCATCGCCCCAAAAAGAATGAGGAGCACGACTCTGAATGAGAAGTATCCTAGTAACATTAAGTAAATGACGATGCTTCCTTCCTGCAATATCATTTTGTTGGGAAGTATAGGCACATGATGTTTGATGAATAATACCTTGGGTTGAAAAATAATTGGAGAGAATATTAGTACAAAATTCCAAGGCATTATCAGTTCTCACAATTTTCACAGAAGTAGAAAACACATTTTGATTATAAAGATACACAAACCATGGTAGCATTCCTATACGTCTTCTGCTATTCAGGAGTAGATGTGAGAGGCATGAAGCTATAGAGCTTCTCAAACATCCCATGCAAGGATGTACATAGCGAGTGGAGAGGTCGTCCATTCTATTTGATCATAAAGATATCATGTTGGAGTTGTAGAATCTTAGTCTCATTCTTTGCCCGTGAATAAGTAGCAGCAAGAATATCCCACATCGCCTTGGCTGTAGGCTGATGGAGTATATCATTGGCGATCTCTATTGCCAATATACCTGTTGGGAAAAACAGAAGAAGTGTTTATTCCATCAACCCTAGGCTCTCTTATATAGGAGAGTAGCCTATGGGTAAATTACATAAAGCATACGACAGAAAAGAAAAATAACAGAGAAATACAAAGGAAGCTAATATATGTTTACACTCCCCCTCAAGATGGAGCATAGATATCAATCATGCTCAGCTTGGACGCACACTTTTGAAATGGGCCTCGTAGTAATGCCTTGGTGAATATATCTGCAGTTTGATTCTCTGAACTAACATGGGATGTAGCAATGAATCCCTTCTGAATCATGTCACGTATGAAGTGTCAGTCAACTTCAATGTGCTTGGTTCGCTCATGGAATGCTGGATTGTTTGCAATGAACAAGGCTGCTTGATTGTCACATTCTAAGGTCATAGGAAGTGGTACTTCTATACATAGATCTGTAAGCACAGCCTTTACCCACATCATTTCTATGCTAACCTGAGCCATAGCCCTATATTCAGATTCAGCGCTAGACCTGGCTACCACAGTTTGTTTCTTGCTCCTCCATGAGATTAGAGAATCTCCAACGTAAACCGCAAACCCAGAGGTGGACTTCCTGTCCTTGGGACAACCTGCATAGTCTGCATCTGCACATGCTAAGATAGAGATCCCCTTTCCTTTCTTGAATAGCAAACCTGCACCTGGAGATGATTTGAGGTACATGAGTATCATATGTATAGCATCCATATGAACCTGACGTGGTTGCTCCATGAACTGGCTCACACGACTCACTGCAAAGGATATATCGGGCCTAGTGATCGTGACATACAACAATTTGCCTACCAGCTCTCTGTATCTTCTCCTGTCCACCTCCTCTGTATCATCATCATATAGCTTCATGCTAGGGTCCATTGGTGTTGTAGCAGGCCGACACCCAAGCATTCTTGTTTCACTCAGCAGGTCCGTAACATATTTTCTCTGCGACATTACTAGCCCATACGGATTTCTAGCAAACTCCAGCCCCAGAAAATATCTAAGGACTCCAAGGTCCTTAGTGACAAATTCGCTACCCAGCTTTTCTTTCGCCTTCTTTATTCCTTGTGCATCATCTCCTGTAATCAAGATGTCATCTACATAAACCATGATTACAATAATACCTCTTGAAGTCTTCTGTACAAACAAGGAATGATCGGCATTAGAGCATTTGTATCCCTGTTTTTCAAAGAGGTCTGAGAGCTTCTGAAACCATGCTCTGGGGCTCTGCTTAAGGCCATAGATAGCCTTATGAAGTCTGCATACCTTGGAACACTCCCCTTCAACAACAAAACTGGGTGGCTGTTGCATGTAGACTTCCTCCTGTAAGTCACCATATAAGAACGCATTCTTCACATCCAACTGATATAACGGCCACTCTCGAGTAACCGCAACTGACAGCAAGATCCGTAGGGTAGAATGACGGGCTACTGGCGAGAACGTATCAAGATAATCCACCCCGTATGTCTGTGTAAAGCCACGAGCAACAAGGCGAGCCTTGTATCTGTCAATACTGCCATCTGCATTTTGCTTGACTGTAAATACCCACTTGCAGCTCACTGGGGACACATCTGCAGGTATAGGAACTAGACTCCAGGTTCCCCTAGATTGAAGTGCTGCCATTTCTTCCTCCATTGCTATACGCCATCTACTATCCTTCAGAGCGTCTTGGTAATTCCGTGGAATATCTACAGCTGACAAGGCAACCACAAAGTCCCTGAAATCCCCAGATAGTCGTTCAAATGATACAGAAGCTGCTAAAGGATATGTGGCGCGGCTCCTCTTCGATTTGCGTATAGCAATAGGAACATCTAAATCGGTTGTGTCCTCATCTGTCCTCTGCAACATATCCTGCTCAGAAACATCATTAGATCCATCAAGAGTAATATCTTCAAGACATACCTCAGGCGAGCTAGATGATGAGTCATGACCATGAGCTGGAGTAGGCCTGCGGGTATAATGAAATGGTAGTGGTGAAACAGGGGTAGTAATAGGAGGTGTGAATGATGGTAAAGGAGCTGGTGGTGGTGGTGGTGGTGTTGGTGTTGGTACTGGTGGTGGTGGTGTCACATAGATGGCATCGGTAGTAACTGGTGGTAGCGGCTGATCATCTGAGGATGAAAAATACATTACAGACTCAAAAAATGTAACATCTGCACTAACAAGATACCGCCTGCACAATGGATCAAAGCACTTGTACCCCTTTTGAGTTCTGGAGTACCCAACAAACACACTTTACAACCCTAGGAGAGAGCTTGTCAGTACCTGGAGACAACTGGTGGACAAAGGCAACCGAACCAAACACACGAGGAGTAAGGGAAAACAGATCCTTACCAGAAAAGATAAGGGAGAAAGGAATCTGTTCACCTAGAACAGAGGACGGCATACGATTAATTAGGCAGCATGCTGTGAGAACCGCGTCACCCCAGTAAGAATAAGGAGCATGACTCTGTATAAGAAGTGACCTGGTGACATCTAGTAGGTGGCGATGTTTCCTTTCAGCGATCCCATTTTGTTGGGAGGTATAGGCACAGGATGTCTGATGGATAATCCCTTGGGATGAGTAGTAATTGGCTAGGACATGAGTACACAATTCCAGGGCATTATCACTTCTCACAATTTTAACAGATGTGGAGAAAACATTACGAATCTCATTAAGAAAATGGATAATAATATTCCCTGCTTCAGATTTATTTTTCATCAAAAATACCCATGACACACGAGAGAAGTCATCCACAATAACTATATAAAATCTGTGTCCCTGATGATCAGGAACACGACTCGGACCCCATATATCAATATGAAATAACTCAAACTTGGAGGTACTACTCCGACCCGGACGACTGGGAAAGGTAGACCGGTGATGCTTTCCCAACTGACAAGCCTTACATTGGATGGATGTGTGAGGCAGACCCTGGGGTAACACACGACGCAACTTCTGAAGTGGTAGATGTCCATAGCGCAGATGCCACAGCAGAGGAGATACGGGTCCAGTAGGTAGGGATGAGGTTCCAGCAAAAGGAGTCTGATTGAGGCGATAGAGGCCTCCTTGCTCATAGCCACGACCAATCACGTTGCCCGTAAGGATGTCCTGAAAAATAAGAGAATATGGATCAAAAATTGCCCGACATTGTAAATCCTTTGTAATCTGACTGATTGATAATAAATTCATTGAAAAATCAGGCGCATGTAACACATTCTTGAGCTGCATAGAAGATGTCAGTCTAATCTCCCCCTGACCAGTAATTGGGGAATGTGTACCATTAGCAATGACCACTGTTCGGCCTGGAGGAATCTGAGTGTATCATGTAAGTAAACTCTGATCGCCACATAGATGATGTGTGGCTCCCGAGTCCATAATCCAAGGTAAAGTATCTGATCTAGTACTGGTAGATGCAAGTATGCTACCTGATGCACTGGTAGACGCAGAGGCAGATGCAGCAGTATCAAATTGATCAGTAGTGGGTGCTGGGCCTGATAGGGGAATAATGCCCCTTAGACGGGCAACTAGATCATCGAACCGCTGATCCAAAGTGGCAGCAGAAGGAGGCTCTATCTGCTCGGCGACTCGTGCAGATGCAGGAAATCCATTCTTAGAGTAGCATGTGTCTTCATTGTGTCCAACGCGATGGCAGTAGGTACATGTTGGCCGAGTACGGCCTTCTCTGCCACGAGGTCCACGTCTACGGGTCTGATGATGAAATCCACGGCCCCTGTTGGCGGCCATGGCTGAAGCATTCTGATTCGTGGCCGTAGAAGGGACGGTGATGCGGCTCAGTCTGTGAAAGGCTTCCTCCATGGGAGGAATAGTAAAGATCTGGGATCGTGCCGCCTCATACTTTGGATCAAGTGCAGCAAGGAAAACGCCCACCATAGTCGCATTCCGGTAGGTCTTCTGTTGCTCTGGCGTGGCTGTCAGGGGCATGAAGCTGTATAGCTTCTCGAACATCCCTCGCAGGGATGTATAGAGTGGGTGTAGAGGGCGACCATTCTGCTTTATAGTGAATATATCATGCTGGAGTTGTAGAATCTTTGTCTCATTCTTCGCTTGAGAGTATGTGGCCGCCAGAATATCCCACATGTCTTTGGTCGTGGGCTGATGGAGAATATCATTGGCAATCTCTATCACCAAAGTTCCAGATAACCAGATTTGGCGTATGCATCATCGGCCTCCCATGAGGCATTGGCTCCAGTCTTCTCAGCAGGCTCTTCTTCAGTAAGAATGTGCTTCTTACCAGTTGACTTCATCATACTCATGAACTGCATCGTCCACAGTTCATAGTTCATACCATCCATCTTTACGATAGGCGCTGGACCACGAAAGGCGATAATAGATGGAATATCCGCCTTGCTTTCTGACATACTGGAGACCGAAGACTAGAGCGATGAACTGATGATAAGATTCGTCTACACGGACATAGACGGGTTTAGTTGCATGTGTAGACTTCAAGCAACCAAACCCATTTAGTTGACGATGTGCGCTCTAGAGACGTGTAGAGCTGATTCAGGGGCACACGCACATGCGCTTTCAGGAGTGCACACACGTGAATGAGGCGCGCACAGAGCGCTGAGATGCGCGCTGGAGGGCACGAAGATGCGCGCTGAAGGGCGCACAAGGGCGCGCTGGAGCGCGCTAGAGAGTCGCGCAAGCGCAGGCGCGAGAGCACGCAGGCGCAGGCGCGAGGGCGCGCAGGTGCGAGGGCGCGAGGGCGCGAAGGCGCGAGGGCGCGAGGGCGCTAAGGGGTCGCAGGCGCGAGGAGCGCGCAATGCACGGGAAGCGCAGGCGCAGGTGCAGTGGAGGCGCGGAGGCGCGGAGGAGGTGCCGGCGGCAGGGAGAGAGGCTCGCGGGTGGGGAGTAGGGATAGGGTTAGGGTTTCAAGAACTCCGGTCTAGGACCGTCGCTCTGATACCATGTTGGGAAAAATAGAAGAAGTGTTTATTCCATCAGCCCTAGGCTCTCTTATATAGGAGAGTAGCCTATGGGTAAATTACATAAAGCATACGGCAGAAAAGAAAAATAACAGAGAAATACAAAGGAAGCTAATATATGTTTACAATACCTAAAAGCTAAATCTTGGCATATGCATCATCCGCCTCCCATGAGGCGTTAACCCCAGTCTTCTCAGACGGCTCTTCCTCGGTAAGAATGTTTTTTACCCGTAGACTTCATCATGCTCATGAATTGCATAGCCCACAGTCCATAGTTTGACCCATCCATCTTTACTATAGGCGCAGGACCTCTGAAGGCGCATGTGGAGGGAATATCAACCTTGCTTTCTGACATGACGGCTCGAGAAGACTAGGGTTGTAGACTAGACAAGATCTTGTCTACACTAACATAGAGAGATTTGATTGCATATATAAACTCATGCAACCAATCTCATCAACACGGAGATGCTCGAGGAAAGGAACGTCGGCAACGGCAAGGACTGCAGTGTAGCGGGCTACGGGGCTACAAGGGGCCGCAGTGCAGCGGGGTTGCAAGGTGCCGCACGGCAGTGGCTGCAGGGGCCTGGCGTCGAACCCGTAGGGCAGCAGTGGCGGCAAGGCCATGGGAACCAGGCCACGAGGGCTCGGGCTAGGCTGCAGTGCAGCAGCGGTGGTCCCGCGGGGCAGCAACAGTGGAGACAAGGCCGTGGGGGTGAGACCTGCAGGGGCTCGGGCGACAGTGGCCCTGGGCGACGAGGGTCCTGGGCGACGGGGGCCCAGGCGGCGGCAGGCCAACGTTGGCGGCACGCTTGAGAGGCTTGAGGTGGGGACTTAGGGTTTCGGTACGGGAGCTCCGATCTAGGACCATCGCTCTGATACCATGTTGGGAAAATAAAAAGAGTTGTTTATTCCTTTGGCCCTAGGCTCTCTTATATAAGGAGAGACCTATGGGCAAATTACATAAATTGGACAGAAGAACAGAAAATATATAAACGATACATAAATATGAAATATATCTCTACAGTTTTCATGTCAAGACTATTCGTACTAATACTACTATTGATTTTTTCAATCAATATCTTCGCTCTATTCTAAATGAGCATGGGATCATCTACCAAACATCGTGCCCATATACATCCCAACAGAATGGCATGGCTGAAAGGAAGTGTCGCCATATCCTTGATGTATCTCACTTTACTGATTTGAAGTGCCACCCCTATCACCTTTTGAGGTGATGATGTTCGCATAGCTACATGCCTAATAAATCGTATTTCATCCACCATATTGGACAACAAACACCGTATTCTCCAAGGTTGCAAAAGTCGGTAGTCGGTACTCGGTCGGCTGGGTCACTGACTAAGGATTAATCGATAGTCGGGCGACTAATCGGATTTAGTCGGACTTTATTTATGATTATTTTAAATATATAACTCATTTTTATGCATATATTTACATAGATTTTGTACATTTTTATATTACCATAATAAAATAAAAGAAGTAATTGAATTTAGATAAAACACTAAGCATATTTTAATAAGTTTGCTTATAAAAAAGCAAAACATTAAAAAAATATAGTATCTCCAAGCAAAAATTGGTCGATTAGTGTACCTAGTCGGAATTAGTCGGTACTCGGTCGGCCACCCCACTGACTAGACTAGTCGGACCTATTAGTCGGGCCAGTCGGGAGACTTTTACAACACTGGTATTCTCTGATCTTCCCTAACAAGAACCTATTCCATGTTCCACTTAAAATATTTGGGTGCACTTCTTTTATCCACAATCATTCACCTAGCAACGACAAACTCTCCCCGAGTAGTGAAATGTCTCTTTGTATGCTAATAAAAATCCCAGAAAGGGTACCAGTGTTATGATCCAGTACATCTTACCATGTTAGTGTAGATGTGACCTTCTTTAAGTCTATACCGTACTATTTCACCTTCGATTCTAGGGTCGTGTCTCCTGATGACATAGAGATTGCCAATCTCCCTATGTCATCTCCTCACAACAGGTCTCTAACTCAGGACACTCACATCGATCAGAATCAATAATTTCGGATAGCGTACACTCATCAGACGACACCCCCTCTTATTACACCAACACCTGATCCCAAGGTATGTAAAGATAAGAACACTGATGAGATTGTCTTTTATAATATTACACATAGATGCGACCAAGTTGCCGAGGAGGAGATTCAAGATCCTAAGATCATTATAATATGCCCATAGCTCTTCGAAAAAGGAAATGTACATATATGCTACACCCCATCTCCAACAATGTGTCCACATGGAGAAAGTCTAAGCAGTACAAGACCTTTTTAGTTGGCCTTTCAGCTATTACAATTCCTTCCATTTATCAGCAGGCATTATTTGTTCATGAATGGAATGCAACTCGAAGAAAGAAATGAAGACTCTTCTATCCAGGGGTACGTAGCAGTTTGTTGATTCCACAAGGGGTGCAACTGTGGTTGGTAGCATGTAGGTATTTACCACTAAAAATCTTTCAGATGGTACGGAGGAACGTTATAAGGCACGACTGGTAGCAAATGGGTACACTCAAACCTATAATTTGGATTACCTTGAGGTTTCAGATTTGCGAAATTTCGACAAAATTTCGATTTCGACGGGGAACCAAAATCTCGAGCGAAATGGCGATATGAAGGCAGTTTCCAGTCATTTCTTCACAAATGGTGGTCGATATGGGCGAAATGTCGTCGAAATTTCGACGAAATATCGTATCAATAAGGTATCGATACGATATCAGAAACCGATATTTAAATCCTTGGTCCTTGACATTTTTTTACTAGTGGCTCGTCTCCCTACGATGGATCCTTATTTCCATTGAAGTCCAGCTCTCCTGGTCGCTCTACCAAGTAGATGTGAAAAATGCTTTTCTGTATAGAAATCTGAATGAAGAAGTTTATTTGCAACAACCTCTTGGTTTTGAGACCAAGGGGGGAGTATCAAAAGGTATGCAGACTCTACAAAGCAATATATATGATCTCGAACAAAGCCCCAGAGCCTGATTTCAAATTTTATATGATATTATGTCCAAGGCTGGTTTTATTCGCTCTACAGCAGATCATTCTCTATTTGTCGAGAAAATAGAGAAAAGGATAGTTGTTATGTTGGTATATGTTGATGGCATAATTCTAACTGGGGATGATATTGATATCTTGTGGAACACTTTGTCACCAAAGACTTGGGAGTGCTTCATTATTCTTGGGCATCAAATTCACAAGGAATACTGGTAGACTGATTCTCTCACAAAGGAAATATGTTATGGATCTAATAAAGGAGACATGAATGTTAGGAGCTAAGCATTGTTGTAAAAATCGGCTGACTGACATGATTAGTCGACTCGGTAGGGTAGCCAAGTCGAGTAGCCCAATTCGAGCACTAGTTGGGTCTGACCGATTAATCAGGCGAGTAGTCAGGTTAGTCGGTCGACTACTAGCCCAATTTTTGCTTAGAATTTTTTTGGGGTTTTGTGCCCGATCCACCCGAATACCCGATTAGGGTTTAAGAACTTATTGTTTCTACAGTAAGCTCTCACGCCCAAACCCTCCCTGTTTTTCTCTACTCGACACCCACACCTCGCATCCACCTACGCCATTGCGTCACCGGACCTCCTCTCCTCGGACTCCGATTAAAGGACCCTCCGCCTCGGCATCACCAACCTCAAGGGAGGTTCCAGCTCGTGTCAAAGCTCTCCTCTAAGCTTCTCCAACGCCCAACCGAGCTGCCCTAGGTTAGGTTTTGTGTTTTTGCTTGTTTTAACTTTTTTTTAATGCAGTAAGCATATGTTCAGGTTCATATTCACTCTTATATCATTTTGTTTTTGTTTTCATTTTTGGGTTAGAACTTCATGTTACATGTTTTAAATTTAAGCAATGAGTTCATGTTATTCTAAATTCTCTCTGATGAAATGTTTATCTAGATCAATGTTGAATACATTTCATAAATGTTGTTTGAGGTTTTCACTTTTCATACACACATTTATATGCATCAGTGATGGATGAAAGTGTGAATACATTCTGCACTATTGAGTAATTGGAAACCCATTTAATTTCAATCACTAATTCATCATCGTATTTTTCATGTGAGCTAAAGTCGTTGATGCATTTATTTGTTTCTTGGGATTTTTATTCGGCAGACCCTATAAACTTTGCCAATTACCTCCACGACCTTTGAAATAACATAATTCCCTCCTCGACCCCGTAATCTTGCCAACTCTTACCCCATGAACCCTGCAATTAATCTGTTTGAAGCTCGTGAGGGTTCTTGGGGTAATTTATAAGGTCAATGGGGTAATTACATTGTGCAAAAGGTCGTAGAGGTAATTTAAAAAGTTTATAGGGTATGTCGGGTAAAAATCCCTTGTTTCTTTGATCGCACATAAAACCCCTTTAATCCCTAGATTTTATTTGAGGCAAGAATTTGATACAAGTACGTAGCATTTGGAGTCATAATATAGCATCGAGTTACTTGAGTAATTAGTGTGATTAATAGTAATATTTTGCAGTAATTGATTTTAATAATATATTTAAAAATCAACAACAACAACAACAACAAAGCCTTTTCCCACAATTAAATAGGGTCGGCTACATGGATTCTTCGCCTCCATTCAGATTTATCTTGAGTCAATCCCGGGCTTATATCCACAAAACTAAGATCCCTTCGTATGGTCTCTTTCCAACACTTCTTGGGTCGTCCTTGCCCTCTCTTAGCCGACTCAACATCCCAACCCTCGCATCTCCTAACTGGTGCATCAGTTGATCTTCTTTGCAAATGTCCAAACCATCTTAAGCGATTTTCTCGCATCTTATCCTCGATCGGAGCTACACCAACTTTCTTTCTGATTACATCATTCCGAATCCGATCTTTACGTGTGTGTCTACACATCCACCTTAACATTTTCATTTCTGCTACATTCATTCTTTGCACATGTTTATGGTTCACAGGCCAACATTCGGATACATAAAGCATAGCAGGTCTCACGGCTGCTTTGTAAAACTTTCCTTTAATTTTTAAAAGAATTTTCTTATCACAGAGAACAGCAGAGGCTCCTCTCCACTTTAGCCAGCTGGCATCTATTCTATGAGTAACATCTCCATCAATTTCCCCATCATGTTGCAGAATAGATCCCAGATATCTAAAGGAATCTCTCTTCTGAATGTTATCGTCACCAATCTTTACCTCGATTCCTTCACCATTGCTTCCATCAAAGGTGCACTCCATATATTCCGTCTTGGCCCTACTTATACGAAATCCTTTAGTCTCCAACTCGTGTCTCCAGACCTCAAGCTTCTCATTTACTCCATCTCTAGTCTCGTCAATTAACACAATATCATCAGCAAATAACATACACCAAGGTAACTCATCCTGAATGTGACTTGTCAACCCTTCCATAATCAAAGTAAAAAGAAATGGACTCAAAGCAGAACCTTGATGTAAACCAATGTTGATGTCAAAATATCCAATCTTCCCAGATGGGGTCCTTACACAAGATAAAGCCCTATCATACATGTCCTTTATGAGGTTAATGTATAGGACATGTACTTGTCTCTTCTCCAACACTCTCCACAATATCTCTCGTGGGACAGAATCATAAGCCTTCTCCAAATCAATAAAGATCATGTGGAGGTTCTTCCTTTTAGCTCTATAAATCTCCATTGTTCTCCTCAGCTAATGGATGGCTTCAATCGTTGAGCGACCTGGCATGAATCCGAATTGATTTTCTTTTACGTTGGAAACTTGCCTCAACCTTCTTTCGATCACACGTTCCCAAATTTTCATAGTGTGACTCATCATCTTGATACCTCTATAATTTGAACAATTTTGAATGTCTCCTTTATTCTTATAAAGAGGCACCACGATATTCCTCCTCCAATCTTCAGGCATTTTCTTGCTTCGCCAAATAACATTGAATAGATTCGTAAGCCAAGTCAAACCACGCTCACCTAAAACTCTCCATACTTCTACAGGGATGTCATCCGGTCCTACACCTTTCCCATGTCTCATGACCTTCAAAGCCTCTTCTACTTCCTTTCTTTGTATCCGTCTATAGCTTGCACGATTCAAGTACTAATATATTTAAAAATAATTAAAAAAATTCAAAACCGACTAATGCTCAACTAAATCCAATTACTCTTCCAACTGCCAATTAATCCTTAGTCAGTGACCTGGTCAACCGAGTACCAACTGCTGACTTTTCTAACCTTGGAGCTGAGCCAGCATCTATTCCTACGAATCCCACTGCACGAATGTAAGAAGACTCGCATGTGTATGATGATGCAAAACAATACATGTGCATTGTGCGAAAACTCATGTATGTTACGATCACTAAGCATGATATCTCATTTGTTGTTAACCGGGCAAGTTAGTTCATGGTCAAACCATGCCAAGTACACTGGGAGGCACTTTTGATGATCTTGAGATACTTAAAATCTGCTCTAGCAAAAGGCATGTTATTTACTTGTAGAAAGATGTTTGATATTATGGCATATTCTGATGCTGACCATGCAGGGTGCCCTAATAACAGAAAGTCGACCAGTTAGTGCACCTATCCTGGTGGTAACCTAGCCACATAAAGAAAAAAAGCAAGCAGTATTTACCAGATCCAATGCAGAATCTGAATACAGAGCAATGGTCCAAGCTACCACTGAAGTAATGTGGATCAAGTCAATTATCAAGGATTTACATTTACTATATCCGAGCCCTATGGTGATGTGCTATGATAATGCTCTTGCAAAGTTCATTCAAACAATCCAACCTTTCATGAGCGCACCAAACATGTGGAGGTAGACTGCCATTATATAAAGGATATGATTTCAGAAGGGAAACATCAAGACAGAGTCAGTTACTTCAGAGGAACAAACGGTTGACATGTTCACCAAGCCACTCAATCGGTCCCTATTCACCAGACGTGTCTCGAAGCTGAGCATAATGGACATATATGCTCCAGCTTGAGGGAGAGTATTGAAGTATTTGGTGTACGAATATTACTCTGTAATGTGGGGGTATGTCTGTAATTGTTTCAGTAATCCCTAAACTCCCTTTTATATAAGGGAGTCCTATTCAATGAGATAGAACACGATAAAATTTTTCCAATTCTAGAATTTTCCAAGACCTATGATAAAATAGTACTGCTAATGTATCACACACAAAACCTGTGAATGTTATTCTAGGCTCAGATAAAGACAAGAAGGGTATAAAATCTCTAAGAAATGCTAAAAACCAAGCTAACACTTCAAGGACCTCGAAGAAATGGGTACCAAAAGATTATATCAACAATTGTTTTATAAAATCTAGGAATGAGGCAAAAACACATCACAGTTGAAGACACACGCAATACATTTACATGACCAGTGCTATTTTGCAGGAAACTAAATGCAACAAAAGAGGCAAACAAATCATGGATATCGGATGCTCAAAGCGTATGACTGGAGATGCATGTCTCGCTATCAAGATAAAACATAAAAAAAGTAGGACATTTACGTTCAACAATAACCACAAATGTATGATTATTAATGAAGTTACAATTGGCAAATCCCTCATTTCTTTTATTAAAGTGATGTCACATAAAGATATAAAGCAGAACATGCTTAGTGTTTTTCAAATATGTGATAAAGTTTTAAAATAGCATTCTCTAATTGTTTTGAAGTTGTAAAAGAAGACACGCTTGAAGTTTTACTTAAGGGAGATAGGCACAAAAGTATTTATACACTTAGCTCTGCGATTATTCATTGTTAGATTGTTGCCTAACCTCATAAAGAAGAACCCTTTGGCATAAAAGATTAGGTCACCTTCCCATAAAATTGTTAATAAGCTCAGTAAACTTAACCTAGTTAAAGAACTTCCTAATCTATCATATAAGAAGGAATATTTGTGTTCAACATGTGAATTAGGAAAGTCACACAAAACCTCCTTTTAAGAGAAAGAAGTTCATTAGCACTATTTGTCCAGTAGAACTCTTACACGTAGAATTTATTGCTACACAAAGCCTCCTTGAAAGCTTAAATGGACAGGAGCAACAAGCATCATATAACCCACATACGAGGGGCACTTCCTACACATATACGAGATCTTCACAAGACAATGAATAACACGATTAGGTATGAACTGTGGCAAGAACCATAAAATTGTTGATAAGTGATGTATCTTGCACTTGTTAAAAGTGGCAAGTTATCAAAATTCCTTGCTCACATGCATGCACCATACCACAGGAAGAAGATGCTAAGGAAGATGATGTTGCTGAAACCACATGATAAAGATGGGGCTCGCGGGCAAGGAGGTGTTCCAGAAGAAACACAATTACCCTAGTCCGAATCGGAGTTAGAGACTTCTATTTCGGAATTCGATCCTTCCAGAATTCCTATCGTACCGCTTGCACTGCGGAAGGAGAAGATGTCGACAGACGCGGGAACATCACATCATTCTCCCCTTTCATCATGGGATTTGGGTGGCCCCGACGAAGAGGAGACATCATATATCACCCACATATATCAGTCCAACCAACTCACTAACTTTGAAAGGAGACCGCTCAAGGCATTTGCTTCAATGCAAAGATCAGTTAAACTAAAATACAAACGGATAAAGGGGTGGCACTGATGTATATTTTGTTTGAACATGTAATAAATGAAACCTTAAGTATATGTTATGTTATGATGTTTTATCTTGATTTTTTTCCACGTTACTGATGTATGACATTTTCTTTTTGAGGCGAAATGAATCCTTTCTTTCTTTACTTGTAATCACATTTAGCATGTTCTTAGTGACTTGAATGCTAAATGGTTGAATGCAATCCATGATACTCTTGCAGCCCATACATGTTTAGATTCTTACAAATGGCAGCATGGCCAACCAGAGTGGGATCTTGTAGCAGGTGAAACCGTGAAAGCCGCCTCTACACATGGCGGCTTAGGTCTAAGGTAAAGCCGCCTCTTGCAGAGGCGACTGGTTCAGTTTACATTAATACTTCTCGTTTAAACTAAAACCGCATCAGGCGGCTTGTACTTAAACCAAAGCCGACTCTAAAGGAGGCAACTTAGCTTCGGTACTTAACAAAAAAAATTGCCCATCGCATGGTGTTAATAATAAGTACCCCTTGTCACAGCAATGAAATTTCCCCAGTCGCTTGCTAGATCTTACAATAAAAAAATGGGTACATGGGATATGTACGACTTGCCTCTCATAAGGATCTGTTTATAAATGTATTAAGCATCTTTTCTTCCAATGTCCATTTGCTTGATAGACCTGAGTGGATGTGAATATTCATTGGCTAAGTGCCACCGGTTGGGACAATTTTTGGGTATCATTTGTTGAAGGATGACGGCATGGAGGAGTGGCTTCCTACCAACATGGTACAGAGAAGGTTAAACCTTAACTTGTAATCTAACTCTATAACTATAAATTCAGTAAAATTTGTCGTCTTCAGGGTTGATCACCTCAATGTGGAGAATTTATTACTTTAGCATTCTTGCTGTTGGGAGTCCAGGCAGCGACAAACGAAAATTATTGTTTTGCTATTTTTCTGTGTAACTTCTCCATTTTTCCTAACTAATTCGTTTAAATAATAACCTCCAATGGCATCCTTTAGCTTCGGATTAAATAAAATCTGATTTGAATAAAACAAAAACCACTCTAATCAGTAATCACCCCTTGGGAAGTTCTAAGAAGGATGCATCGAATCGTATACACGACAGTATATATTTCGAAATTTCTAGTCTGTGTTAGCTTCTTACAGCGAGACGACCTTTCCATCCTCGCAAGCACCTCCATTCCAAGAACACGGATCAACCTCCCCTTCCTTCTCTCCCCGGTCCAGCAGATATTCAAACGGGTCAACCGCTGTGAACTTCCTATATCCTGGCAGCGCCCTCCCTGCAAAGACTCGACATTAAAATCACTTCTTTGTACCCAACAAGACCCCAAGAAAATCCCCAACACGCTATCATACCTTCTTCTTCCAAAGCAAAGCCAGGATCGAGACAATAAACTGCTAGAAAAGCAAGAACAACTGCCAATACGGTCCTCGCGGAGCTCCTCATTCTCCTTCCCTCCAGCAAAGCTCTCTCTTTTCAATCTATCAACAAAGCCCAACAATAGATTCTTTGATGGGTAGTCTTCATCTTGCGAGAAAAACGTCGACTTCGGAGCCCACGACAGCAGCGATAGGGACAGGGAGCGGGAAGTAGAAGTCTACGGGTGTGGAAAAAAGATCGTCCCTTTGCATAATCGACGGTTTTAGCGGAGGTAGTGGTTCGGAGTCGCGAAGGCGGTATATGTGAAGATTATAAACGCGGTATTCGGATTTTTTCGGCCATTTATACATACAATACAATTATTAGAGACGAACGACTGCACATTTTTCGTTAAAAAACAAGATGTTTACACTTGTACTCCTTTGAGATTCTGCAATTGCAATTATACTTTTACTTTTTAGGGTTTTTTTAAAATAATTATTAAAATAAGCATAATTAATTGGCATGATTAAAAAAATTTAAAAAATATGCATCGATCGGCACCTCAGGTGCCGATTTGGGAGAGGGATGTTGCCAATGTCTCTCTACCAATCCCCTATATATATATATATATATAGGGCTTATCCACTGCGCACAGGGCTCATTAGCGTTTCAATGAGCACACATTCTCGGCCATACACGTGTATTAATTTCTAATTATAGGATACCACGTATTTAAAAAAATCGTATATTTCCTATTATATAATGTCCTTAAAAATTGGAAGACGGTTTTGGAAATAAACGATTCAAATAAATGATTCCACGCGGATGATTAAGGGTCCGAATGCTATGATAGTAATAAATATAATTGGGTCAAGTAAATGCTTATTGTGAGATCAGTAATATCAAGAACAATGGTCAGTAATTTACATACAAATAGTTACATTATACAGAATTCAGTAATATGTATAAAATGGTCAAGTAAATGCGTGTAGTGAGATCAGTAATAACATAAAAAATGGTTAGTAATACCATTGTCTATGTAATGTGCATTGCATTAACAATTGGTTACTTTTATACTTGAGCAATGCACATGACTTACTGACCATTACTTTGTTATTACTTGAGCAATGCCTATGACTTACTGACCACTACTTTGTTATTACTGATCTCATAGTAGCTATTACTTGAGAATCGTACACATATTACTGAACATGTGGTATAAGACATAGATATATACATTACTGAACACAAACAATAATTTACTTGATAACTGTATATATATTACTTGAGTATCATATCTAAATTACTAAATTCTGTTCAAAGTAATAAAATATATGGAAATTACTGATCATTTCATATGGTTTTACTGACTTCACAACAAGCACTTACTTGTCCATTGTGTATATATTACTGAAATCTGCACCATGTAATAAAATGAATGTAGATTACTGACCGTTGTTTGGATATTACTGACTTCACAACAAGCACTTACTTGTTCATTGTGTATATATTACTGACCTGAGCATTTGGATCTCGAATTTCTGCAAGAAATCATCGATTCAAATATTTTCTTTCCAAAATGATCTTCCTATTTTTTAGGACGCGATATAATTGGAATATCACTTATTGTTAAATCGTTTTGCATATTAATCTCCTTCCAAAAACAACATCCTTCGAAATAGGGAACAACTTAATTAGTAATACACGTGTATGGCCGAGAATGGGTGCTCATTGAAACGCTAATGAGCCCTGTGCGCATTGGATAAAAATACTATATATATATATATATTGTTGCCTCTCCCCCATTTCTCCCTCACATATCTTCTTTTATTCTATCTCTTCCTCTCTTCTAATTCTCTCATTTCTCTCCATCTACATTCTAAAGCAATATTTCGATTTCTCAGCATCTCCATCAATCTTCTACTCTTATTCGAATAAGAATAAGATTTTTTTTTCGTAGAACATTTTCGTGACTTTTTTCAGGTTTTTATCAGCAGAGGCGATATATTGTTGCGTATATTGGAATCTATTTATTATTTTCGGATAACATTTCTTTTTGAAGACACGCGTCATTCAAGTAAATTTACATTTATTTATTTTATTTTTTCATTATAGTGATTATTAGATGTGTAAAATTAGAATTATTTAAAGTTATTTACTTCATTTGATGTACCTAAAAAATTGAACGAAATTTGGAAAGTATTAATAATATCATAATTTATATTAAGGCCAAACATCTTGTTATCAATTGAACCCAAGTTGTAGGATTGATTGTTAGTTGATTAAGGCCAAACATCTTATTATCATTGCATGCATCTATAGTTGTGTTTCTACATAAATGGATTTTAGTCGCTTCTCATTTAGATTTGGAATCAAGCGCCGAGAGGGACTCTATACAGCGCTTGCAGGACTCACTGTGGTGAGCACCGATGAGTTCTCCAAGATCGTACTTTTGGATTCCATCTCTGAGTGATTAGCATCTTATTCTTCATACTAATTGCATAATTAGATAATTAAAAACGGAATTGATAATTGCAATTTTGAAATTAATTATTATTCTAAATGTATTAATAATGTGGCTTTATTCATGAACCATAACTAACTACCAATCTTCATGATATCTTAGATATGGCATCCAACAATGTTCATATTTTATTATATTAGGGTGGAGCGGTGAATGCGACTGACGAGCACGTAAATTATATCGGAGGACAAAAACGTATGGTTTTATTGCCACGTCAGATAACATATTTTGATATGTTGGGTCGAGTTTTGAAGGCCATCGGTATTCCTCTCAATCGATACATCCTTGCATTAACTTGTAATGGTTGTATGAAGGATAGACATTTTTTCTAGTACCAATTCATGATGATGAATCCACTTTGGCGATGATGGATTCAATCGACAGGGTGAGATTCATTCACCTTTTCATCGAAGTTGTCCCTCTTGATCAGTAAAACATGCCATCCTCGTCGAGGTAATATGGTTATATTTAAATTAAGTAGTAATCATTTTTCACAATGTATAAACTAACAATATATAAATTAATCAGGCCAAGTAATATCGGTGGTTGACAATATTGATGAACCCTCACAATTGAACTAAGATATTGATATTTCGACACAAGAACCTGAAGAAGATAGTGGGAAAATTGAAGTTGAATCTGATTCATCTAATGAGGAAACCGTAGTTGAATCTGATTCATCTCATGAGGAAACCGTGAACCTATGTCATGATTTTGGATTTGGTTCGTTAGCATTAGCCTTAGACAATGAAGATAGGGGTAACTCTTATCGTGCCAATAATGAGGATACAGATGAAGTGCCGATGGAAGAGTTGCCTAATGTATTTAACCATGAAACTACAGAGGCAGAAGATGTTGCGTTTGTAGATAGAGAAGATGCTCCTAGCACCGATGATTTTGGCTTAGATTATTGGTTTGGTAAGAGCTACAAGTCGAAAAAAGATTTGCAATATGATCTTCAGAAATGGAGTATGGAAAATCATGTCCAATATAAGCCAAAAGCCTCAAACAGACGACTGTGGTTGGCGTTTACATGCATCGGAGAGGAAGTCTCGTGGAGATTGGTACATCTCAAGGTATAGAGGAAAGCACATATGTCGGAATCCTGTTCTCCTACTCAAACACCGACAATGTACATCGGTATTTGCAGCACAATACATATTATCCTCATTTAGAGCAAAAGTTAGTATGACTCCAGGTGCAATTATGTATAAAATAAAAGACGAGCTACAGACGGAGATTAACTACATGACAACTTGGAACGCAAGAAGACGTGCAATGGATATTATTTATGGGAATGAGAATGTCTCTTATCGTAACCTTCGAAGATTCATGCGTGCCTTAGAACGACACAATCCTGGAACGTACACATGGTTCCAAACAGAACCAGCTGTAACCATGAACCAGGTACATTTCAAGAGATTGTTTATTTCGTTTGTTCCATGTCATAGAGAATTTAGATTTTGTCGTCCATTTTTAAGCATTGACGGAACACATTTGTACGGGAGATATGCTGGTCATATGTATGTTGCCCCCGCCGTCGACGTGAAACAACGTTTAATTCTTCTTGCATTCGCTATTGCGGAGAAGAATGAGAATATTTCAGCATGGGGATGGTTTCTGAATTTGGTTAAGCAAATTATCGATCGAAGGGATATATGCTTCATTAGTGATCGATTTCCTGGCTTGAAAGATGTTGTACGTGATTTATTTCCACCTGAAGAGGGATTCAGTCATCGTCATTGCCTTCGTCATATGCATGCAAATATGCATAGAGCTGGTCACAAGATCCGCTCCATTCTAACACGATTCTATGATGCTGGGGAAGAGCCATGTGAAAATAAGTTCAACAGCATGATGCGAGATATTAACATTCTCGATACGAATGCATTTGAGTGGATCGTGTCATAGGATAATGGTGATCAGAGTTACTGGGCATTAAGTCAGGACAATGGACATCGATATGGACACATGACCACAAATTTATCTGAAAGTTTCAACGGACTCTTTAGAGGAGCCCATGGTTTGCTGGTTATATCTATGATCTTAACAATTTTCATAAGAATGAATGGACACTTCAACGATCGACGTGAAGAATCAGAACTAATAGCAACATGCTTAACCAAGAAATATGAGGAGTTACTCGAGGTAAATACTAGAGCTGCCAAATCATGTCATGTCTGCAGATATACTCTAACACAATTTCAAGTATTGGATCGAGAAGGATATGCATACGCGGTTAACTTAAATGGTGAGGAGAGTGATTGCACTTGTGGATTTATGCAAATTAAACATTTCATATGTCCGCATGTAATAGCTGCAACCGCCAACACTCGGACTCATTTGGACAACTACAACTTATGTTCACAATATTATTCAAGCGACTATTATCGGAGGACATATCGATTCTTTTTCCATCTGATTCCAGATCAATGCTAATGGGGAGAAGAAGATGAAATCATCATGTTACCTCCGATTATCGGAAAGAGGAAAGCTGGATGACCAGTTCAAGGGAGAATTCAAAATGAAATGGACGAAATGTGTGTAAGACCAAAGTTGTGTAAAATCTGCAAGCGACCTGGACATAACAGATTAAGTTGTCCACAGAGAAAATAAAGAAGCATAGACACAATAGGTAACATATAAGTTAAATGTTTTTGTTTTAATAAATATATTCATTGTGATTTTTTAATGTCATTTCTTTATTAATCTAACACATTGTTAAATGTAGATGGCACACATGGATAGAGTACCTGGTCCAGTGGATGCATATGTACTGTACATGCAGAGTGAGCATCAATCTTCACAGCCCCCAGCTCGGTTAGTAATTAAATTCATTATTATATTTTTATTATTATTATAAGAGTACAATAATAGAGAGACTTCTTGAATTATCTGGATTTTGGTGTGTAGTAAATATGAGAAGGGTACAGATGGACCCTTTGTTATTGACTAGTTTGCTTGAGCGGTGGCGACCAGAGACTCATACATTTCACTTCCAACTTGACGAGGCGACCATTACGCTACAAGATATGGGATTGATCAATGGACCGAACATCGATGGGTTGCCTGTTACTGGTCCGGATGTTCCGTTAGAAGGATGGGAACCCCTTTGTCTTAGCTTGTTAGGTGCTATTCCCCCTCGCATAAAGAGTGGTAAGGTGAAGTTATCATGGATCAGGGAGACATTCTTTGCCGATAATGATCCACTGCTAGATATTGAGGATGAGCAAGAAGCAATACATAAAGTGAGGGCGTTGATTTTTTATCATATTGGATGTAGTGTACTCATAGATAGCAGCGGAGACATCGTGCCTCTCAGGTAAGCATATGATTGCCTATATATGAGTATCTCATTTGATTTAAATACACGCTAATAATGCTATTTTGTTGAAATAGATACCTCCTTCATTTACATGAATTGGAAGACTGTGCTCAAGTGGCATGGGACGCTGCTGGTTTAGCCCATATGTACGCAGAGTTGGATAGGGGTGCAAAGATAGGCACATCTAGGATTTATGGGTTTTTTACAGTTCTACAGGTATGTACAGTTTAAACATTGCATAGTCTAAAGTTAGCATTACTCGATTTACTTCAATTAACATGGAAAACATATAGGTTTGGGCATGGGAGCATGTGCACATAGGTAGGCCAATTGCGAGACATCGTGCAAACATTCAAGGAGGATCATTGGCTTTAAAATAGATCAGCATCCAAAGTTTCAAGGAGAATGTGCAGACAGCGACGTTGGTGTTTTACCGTAACGAGTTAGATATGCAGCAAGCACATCAGGTAAATAATGAAATAAATTACATATTCATCGTACTCAGCATTGATTAACTAATTTGTCTTTTTTAATGAATGTAGATTATTTGGACACCATATGCTGATGAAGAAATCAGACAATTGCATGATATCTGTCGAAGAGGTCAGTCGGTTTGGATGAGTAGAGTACCATTGATAGGCTATGATATCATAACTGTGTATTTACCGGATCGTGTTATGCGCCAATTTGGGATGCAGCAACATATCCCAGTATCTGTTGAGAGAATACACGTTGTCTCTCGACGAAATAAAACACGAAGCACAAACATCTTAAACTGGTCAGTTGTACATGGCAATACGTAGAGCGATGGGCGGAAAGAGAAGAATCTGTAGTTCTTGAGCATCCCGATGCAAATAATGATCAGTACATGCAATGGTACTGGAGCATTACGAGAAGGTAGATCCAGACGTATATTCCACCTCCTACAATAGCATACCAACCCCATGGCCCAGTAGAAAGAAGGCTGCTATGTTTTATATACTTATATTTAATTATTTAGTAATCTGTTGATTTCTTGAATCGTAAATTTATTAGGTGGATACGATTCTACAAGGAAGGACCAATCTTGATGAGATTAGGCAGTCAACTAAAGATCCTATAGCGATGAGGCAAAAAGTGGAGAATATCATTGCATACTTTGATGACACGATTAACATGTTCTCTTTGATGTATCTTTTTCAACACTGCGAATGGAAATACATGCCACAACAGAGAGCTGCATACTACCGGAGCATCATGTTTCTTCATTTCTATAAATTGATTTAGATCTCTTTTTATGGGCTTATTTTGATAAATATATTATGCAAATCCCTTTAGGTATGAGTTACACGACATTCACCGGACAAGGATCTCAACAACAACAATCAACATTTGCAGCTTCAGGTGATAACAATTTCCTCTTTAATTATCACACAGTTAATTCATGTTTTTCCAATATAAAGTAAAAATAAAAACCTAAGTGTTTAGGTATGCATTATACGAGATTCACCGGACAAGGATCTCAACAACAAGAATCAACATTTAACACTTCAGGTGATAACAATTTCCTTCTTTGATTATTAGAAGACTCATTTTAGTTTTTCCAATTTAAAGGTATTAAACAAATTCTTAATCTCTAGGTATGCATTGTACGGGATTCACCGGACAAGGATCTCAACAACAAGTGCCAATGTTTGAGACTTCCGGTATGCATTATATTTTATTGTTAAATTGATTCAATTTAATTTTTTGATGGTGTTAAATATAATACAAATCTTATAGGTTTGCATTATGAGGGCTTAAGCGGACAAGGGTTGTCGCAAGAGCAACCACCTTTTGTGACTTCAGGTAGCATTAAATTAAATATTTCATTATCTAAGTTAGACCTTTTGGATTTTAATTTTTGATTAATAAAAAGTAATTATTTCATTCTTATAGGATATGTTGTACCTTTGAGATAGTCACAGTTTGCGGGACCATTACATGATGGTCCTTCAAGTCAATTTGACTCGGGACCTTCTCATCTCATACAACCAAGTCAATACAATTCCGAAGCACTTCATGCAGATATATTTGTAATGATTCATCAAACTGAGCCAACCGAAAGGGAGCGATAATTACTTAGAGTTCCTATGCAACAACCGCAACAACCTGCAGATCCGCCTCGCAGGTCATCAGTAGGAGTAATGATCAGAGAGCCCACACAGACAGATCAAGTTACTCAACCAGCTGAACCTCCTAGACAGTCTTCACATCCTCCTGGTCATGTACTAACTCATTCAGAACGGAATATCAAGAAGAAGGCAAAAAAAAGTCATGAAGATGTTCGTAAGAAGATAGGGGACAATAGCAAAGGAGGTGGAGGAAGAGGAGGAGGGCGTATAAAAGGAATTCTAAAGAAATTGATACCATAGATGAATGCAAATTATTTTACATTATTTTTTCAAACAATATAATTGGTATATGATTTTCATTGAATATATGCATTTCTTTTAAATGGCTATGAGTTACGATATTGGATGTTGAGATTATTAATCTACAATAGTGAATGTCTTTGTATTCGATGTTAGAAGACAATAAGTACTCATTTTAGGAAAAAAATAACTATGTTAAATGATAATAAATACTCATTTTAGAAAAAATATAACTATGTTACATGACCGTCAAATAAGAGGAATCATACGTAAAATAAGAGGATCATCTTTAAAATAATTTTAATAGATTTAATTTTCATTAGGTTTGATAATTTTTCAATATTGAATATATTTAGAGTATTGCCTAAACTTCATTATTTTGTTAACGACTTCTTGATCTTGTAAATGTTTTGAGGAGAAAATGAGAGGGATGGGGACATCAATTCTCCCGGAAATGAAACCTGTCGAGGGTGTCGAGATCAGTAGAAAAGAGAAGGGGCAGATGGGCGTCTGAAATTCTCGTCTCTGGGAGCAACCCAAAATGGCACCTCAGGTGCCGATTTGGGCCCTACAACCCAAATCGGCACCTCAGGTGTCGATTCGGAGGTGGCATCCCAAATCGGCACCTGAGGTGCCGATCGATGCCTATTTTTTAAAATTTTTTTAATCATGCCTTTTTAATTAATTACGATTATTTTAATAATTATTTAAAAAAGCCCACTTTTTTATAATAACACTTCTTCCATGAATTCTTACAGAATTCACAGTGCTGCCCCTATATCAAGGGCAGAAGTGTAATAATGGAAGGACGGTACTATAAATTTTGTAAGAATACAGTACAAAATTAAGTTTCACAACTATTGTAGCAGAAAAAGGTATGGACATAACTATAACTGCAGAATCCCTTTTTATATATAAAAAGATCAAGTTTCATTCATCTAAATATTATTACATCCATCCTTGAAGTCCCACGAAACTATCACATATTTTGAAATAAAAAAAAAGATGACAAAAAATATGTGTCAAGGGAAATCCATGAAATACAAAAAAAGACAACAAAAAAAGGACGACACTAAAGATCAAAATTTTAAGACCTACAACAGTGGAAGATCTATGTTTGTCAAGAAAAATCCAGGGAAATACATGAAATCTCAGCTTTCCGAGATTGCAAAACCATAAAAAGCCAAAACACTCCCAAAAAGCATCCATCATCAAATCCGAAGGCAAATTTTGACACCAATGTCCCAAAGCATCCACGCCTGAGGATTATATTTTTACATTGAAATTGGATCATTGGCCGAAGAGCTAGCATCAACCTCCGAGTAAGCATGGTAAGGTTTGGCATCAAAGCCAAGCGACCCTGATGCGCATGGAATATGTCTACTGGTCCCGTCCGTGGACATCAATCAAGGATAGATGAAATCCCTGCCTTGGGCTAAACCATGATCAACCGTCAATATAGACGAGTTAATTAGTTTGCCTCATGATAAAGTTGTTTATGATTGAATCTTAGAAGCATTCTTTTGGTAGATCCAAGTCCATGACTTATTTCGGGTTCACTTGAAGCTTTGGCAACCACCGTTGGAGGTGTGATATACATGCACCCATTTCAAGGAGGTACAACACTTGTCAGTTTGAGCCTCATATCGAGAAATAGATCAATTATTATACAGGCAAATAGAGTCAAGCATTTAAAACATGGTGCCAAAGAAATTCTTCCGAGAATCACTCATTCAATGTGGGTTTCAGATTCCTAGTAATCTCGTCTACATCTTTCTTTCCAAATATACCACCAAATGGAGGTAATTTTTGCCTATTTCATGGTTTCATATCTTGGAGTTTATTTTCCGTGAGAAAAAGAATTTAAAGGGGCAGAAGTTTATGCTGATACATATTCGTTAAAATATAAAATGGGAGAACGAGCAAACTAAGAGTAAGTGATTCATCGTTTCTTCCCTTCTCCTTACAATGGTGGCAACGGTTTATCCAATCCAGACCCATCTTACGTTGGTGATCTTGAGATTCATGTTTATCATGTAAAATTAACCAAAAAGGGGGAAAGAGAGAGACCAGGATGGAAAGGTTTCTTCCAAAGATTTAGGTTAAGATTCGACAACTGCCCAAAATGGTGAAAAGATCATATATTTGTTTGTTTGAAAATATTCCCTTATCTATTTTAGAAGGTAAAATATCGTCATCTTCATTGGCAATAAGATGAATTTGACTAGTCAACTTATTTTTGAGACTGAGAATTTAATCCCTCATTCGGAGAGTCACTCTAGTGTGGAGACTAGTCAACCAATTATTTCGGGTTGAGTGATTCCTAATAGCCATATCTCAAGTATCTCGTTTGTTTTTAGCATAGGTTCAAAGTTCCAGGAGTCAATCTTTTAGAGAGAGTCCTGAGAGATTTCATAATTCACATATCACAAAAATACATAAATATGCAAACGAATTACTTAAAAGTATGCTCATTGTGTGAACATCGATACATTATATAGTAAAAAACTTGTCTTTTGGTCATAATGCTTTATAAATAATCTACAAGATCATGAAAATAATTAAAAATTATAAAATCAGTTGTTCTATAAATATTATGTACAAAATAAAATAAATAGCTCAGAAACCCGGTTGTCATTAGGCCTAAAATCCGATTTTTTGCAAATGGACTTCGATTTTAATGAAGTCACCTTCATTAATTAGATAATTTTATTTTATAAACTTTAGAGTTGAGTTGAGTGAAATTGGAATTGGTATGAAGAAGTTATGAGGTTCGGAAGTTGGAAAATTGACGATTTGTAAACTAGATTTCTTGGCATATAAACAGATTGAATTTTTTTATGATATTTATATTTTTATATGCATTTTTATAAAATACAATGGAAAAGAGTTTGGTGAAAAATATGTACATATGAATTAATTGAAATTAGTTGAAGATTGTACATAAATAATAAATGAATGGAATTAGTGTATGGTGTACAAGGTTAGTTATTTTTATATTTTCTTCCTTATCCCCTCCCCACTTTGTTGTTTGTCGATCAATCCATGTTGACCTTGTCTCGAGGTTAGTTTATATAAATATATAACAACTATATTTATATTTTATTAGTCATCATGTGAAATATATACATATTTACAGTCTGTCTTCTTTTTTTTCTTTATTATTTTTATTTTTCTTATTTTTATGTCTTTTTAATGCATACAAATATATTTATATTCATGAATGGTATTTTTATAAAAGATGAGAATTAATGCATATTTACATGTATTTATTAAGGACTTTAAGACAAAATACGACAGAAATGTTAATGAATCATGGACTCATCAATCCCTTATACTTAAACTTTGATAGTCCATTAGCAAACACTTATTTGAAGAATAAGGAAAAAGAAAGAAAGTTGGAATAAATTTGTTTTCTTAAATCAATTCATGTGAATAGACAAAGGCCAGAGCATGATCTGCCCTTAAAACAAGCATTTTGTCAGGGCCTTAACTGGGAGTAGGATTTTAGTCCCAACAATCTTCAAGTTTCACAAATCATTATTCAGGTTCACTTCAACAGCCAGCTCAGATCTACTTATCCATATCATTAACTCTTTCAATCTTGAATTCAATTTGTATAGTGGGTGAATTGTTTTCGCACTTCCTACTTAAAGAAGCGAAGAAACGGACTACTCCAGTAATATACTCCCATTGGTTCCTCATATAGCTTCTCTTTCCTCGAGTAGGGGGTATTTCCTTCTAATTTCAGGTCATGTTGTGTCCACGATCAAATAAAGGAAAGAAGATAGAAGAATGAGAAGAGAACTAGAGTGTGATCAGTGTAGTCATCTCTCTTTATGAAGCTCAGCCAGTGTAGCCAAGTCTCCACTAAGATGTGCATGCTTTTTGGAAGCTTAGACCATTGTGGTCATATTTGTACTTAGTAGTTGGATTTGTTGGTAGAATTTGTATTGTTGTTGATTGCATTGCAGCAATCTTTTTGTTTCCTGACGTATATAATATTTTTTCTTCCGTCCATTTTTAGGGTCTTGAAAAAATTTGTGCCAGCAGATCCATCACTCATCTGAAGCTTTATTTCAACCCGACAACTTGTGTCTTTAGACGTTTGTGCTACTAAATATGGATGAAAATGCACCACTAAAAATGAATTGCCCTTCGCAACCCCATGCTAGACGAGCTAAGTACGGAGTGCATGTGTCCCAAATTAGTCCACTATTGAAGAGTTAAACAAATGACACCAAGTATTCTACTTAGGCAAGTTTAAGTTGGATTCCGAACATGATTTTATGGAACCTAAATATCTAAGTCAAAGACTTGAAAAGTCTAAATCCCAATTTCTAACTAGGCTCCTTACATTGAAAGTCGAAGGCCATAATCAAGCTCTATCCTTTAGGCTATTCCCAATCTTTAGTTTGAGAAATCAAACTTATTCCGAAAAATGCAAATGCAAATACAATAATATTTTTGCGAAGTACAATTTTTTTGAATTTTACTCATTTTTATGTATTTTAAATTTTATGTTATTTTTATGTATTTTAGGACTTTGTAAATTTTATGAATTTACAATTTTTCAATTTTTATAAACAAGCATCGCATTTACAAGATAAATTACCAAATATTTTATTTTGTATTAAATAACAAATGCATTTTACAAGTTTTATATAAGAAGATTTTAAAAGATTAAGTTATTTTTACATATAAGTATAATTTAAATAAATATTATGCATATTTTAAATACACTTTTTAAATAATAATTTTAAATGGAGATTTTAAATACATAAATTCATTTAATTTACCAGGCTTTTACAAATATATATCAAATACATTTTTGCCCATACTTACTTTTATTTGTGGACTTTATATATCGAAAATACATAAAAGTACGAGTTATGGACAAAAGTATATATAACATATATGTATGCACCCTCCATACTTAGCTTGTGTTGTGTCTTCATGGCATGAAAAGAGAAAAAGAGGACATAACTCGTGCTAAATAAAAGTGAGTGAAAAGAACGAAAGAATAGAAGTCAATCACCCCCTTATACTTATGATCTGCTCATCGTAAGTATAGTAGAAAACAAAAATGAGGTGACTGAGGAAAATGAAGAAATGAAAGAAAAAAAGAAATGAAATCAATGAAATCACTCAGTCCCCCCAATAGTTAGGATCATGCATCCTAAGTATAGAAAAGAATGTGGCCAAAGTTGGGGACGGGTGATAGGTGTAAAAGAATGTATACAAAAGAAAAGTAAAAAGAACAAAATACGAAAATGAGAATCAATAGAAACAAGCAGTCCCCTCTATACTTAGGATTTGGAATCCTAAGTATAAAGATGAGCGAAAATGGGGACGATTGGGATCTAAGAAGAATATACAAGTGGTGGCGTACTCTAGAAAACGAATGGCTTCAAAGGTCTCTGTACAGGACAAAATGAAGTGGAAGAGTAGGCACAAGTCATGTACAAAGTAGATCACCCCAACATCATCTATTGTGCGAGTGTGCACAAATACCTGGCTGGTCGAGTAGATCTACCTTTGTTAGTAGTTGATGTATATGTAATCGGTCTCGTTACTCTAGTAATTGTCTCTGGAGTCAGACTACATGAGTAGTCAATTAATGTGTCCATCACATTACCTGACTCTATGTGCTGAATAGAGAGGATGGTCTTTGAAATGTAATCAAATCTCTCTCGTGTTGGAATATAGGAACTCTCAATATGTGGCACTGATATATCTGTTGCAAGTGATTGCTCCTCTGGTCCTGACATGATTTCGGTATCTGCATGTAGGTAGTTGGCTGGAGAACTAGGTACAGTATGATCAACCCTATCCTCATGTAGTATATCATGGGTATCAAACTAAATACTCTCAAAATCAAGAGAACATGTCTCATCTACGTGTTGACAATCATCTGTTAAGCTGGTATCCTATGAGGTGATTAATAGCACGGATACAGGATTGCTACATCCTCTCGTCATCTCAATGTATACCTCTCCACTATCTGTGTGAAATGATACTCTCCCAGAATCATAATCAAAGAAGGCATTTGCGGTCTGCAAGAAAGGCCTCTCGAGAATGATTGGAGCAAGAAGTAACTATACAGGGCACTCCATGTTCAGGACAGTAAAGTCCATTAGAAACTGTAAAACATGTATAGTTACGATAATATTCCTCAACACATCTCTAGGTCTCTTTATTGATAGATCAACAAACTAAAGTAACATGTGCGATCTGTAAAGAGGACCTAACTCGAGTTTATTGAGTAGCGAAGATGGTAACAAATTAATCAAGGAACCATTATCTAAGAGAGTGCGATCGAATTATGCATCAGCAATCTTACATCTGACAAAGCGAGCACATGAATCTCTCTTTTTGCTTGGGTACTTTGTTCTGAATAACACATGAAGTAGCACTAGTCAAAACATGTTTTCAATATGTGATTTCCTTTTCCTACGTGTGGTACATTTATTCCTCAATTGATGCTTAAGTGTAAGAAAATGATCCAAGGCATCATGAAGTGGAATCTTCAGAATGATATTTAAGTAATCGTTCTGTCTCTGGAGTCACAACATTCTTTTTGGTATTTTTTCCCTTTACCAAACAAAGCATCAGGGAAAGGAACAAAGTCAGGAACAATAAAATTTTCTTCTTTATTCATATCATTAAGAGAGTCAGCGTGTACATCGAGAGTCTCAGAATTATTTACAGAACCCTCAAAAATAGGAGAAGAAAATGCTTCAGGAGTGTTTGCATGGGCTGGCATGGTATCATCATCAGAATCACTAATGTTTATTCTACTGTCTCAGCATCGCTCCCATCTCTGGTATCATCCTGGTCCTCCTCCTCCTCATCAGAATGGATTTCATCGTGAACACTCTGTCGCTCTTCATCATCGTGTGCTCTCTCCTCAACTGGATTAGGTGCAAATGGCTGTCTACCGCTCCTAAGACAAATGAAGTTCGATAAAAATTCAGGAAAAGTAAACACACATGTAGTGGTATCTACATGATCTGGATGACGTCTTTTGTTGTTCGTGTTCACCTGAGGTTGCATCGGGAGAGCAGTCTTTGGCGCGACTAACTCATCCATATGATGGTTATTCCGCTCCATCTTCGTCCTATGTGCTACTTGGAGCGTACTAAGCATATCCATGATATGGTTCAATGCTAAGGATTGTGTAGATAACTCCAACTCAGTGGGTTTTCCATGGCTCTCTACTCTCTCCTGCCTAGAAGTGTGTTAAGGTTGTGATGTATATGGTTGTGAAGATCTTTGAGGTGTAGTGTATGCTTGCTGCTGCTGGTGGCGATACTGTGTATGTGGACTTGGAGACTTGTAAGAATGTACTGGCCTCTGATGAAACGTGTGGTGAGATTGTTCTGTATGTATGGACCACGGTGTGGATAGTATGGGCATCCATGCTGTGGATACATCTGCTAGGTCGTACGACCCTTGAAGGATGGTCTCAGGTCGTACGACCCTTGGTTTGGTGGTAACCAAATCCAATGCTGTAAAGTGCTGGCTGCATGGTCATATTCATCTCGCAAAGTAACAACAGGAACAATGACAACTAGTGGTGGGTTCCCTACTCCTGCTCTTAGTGCAATGATCTCAACTCTCAACTCATCCTGGACTCTAAACTGATCTCTAGTCTACATGTTCATCTGTTGAATTGTATCTAGAATCTCGGCTGTAACATCCGTAGCAGGATCTGGTCTCTCATATGTATGTCTCTTCTCATTTGATCTATCCTCTACTAGTCCCTTCCCTCTAACCATGATATCAATCACGTCCTATAGGAAGGAAAAATTCTCGTAAGCACTAAGAGAAAATGTGCAGGTAAAATAGATGAAAAGTCGAGGTAAGAGTCTACCTCGACACCTAGGCTTCACGAAATCACAAGAATTAAAGTAAAAAATCATAAAACCAAAATCCATGGTGAGGTCCCCCAAGTGCATCAGTACTTGGCGAAACATACCACGAGAAAAATGTTAAAGTAAGGGTACAAGTCGGGATGTCCTTAGTGGACCCCTCTCTACAAAATGCAAAAATAGGCAAATGCCCCTTCCTCTCTATAAAATAAAAAATGAGCAAAGGCCCTCTCGCTCAGAAGAGAACAAAAAAATAATGTCTCTCAAAAACAAAAAATAGGGATGAACTGACTCGCACTGCTCCTCGACAATCGACTCGTAGAGAAAGAGATTGGTCTTTACTCTCTCAAGTAAATCTACTTCCATAGAAATCGATCGATCCTTCAAGCCATGTACCACTCGTCATCACAAATAAATAATAAAATAAATCAAAAACAAAAATCAACATAATTTCAAGAAAAATCAGAACTCAAAAAGGAAATCAAAAAGTCAAAAACCAATAAAACCGAGAAAATAAGAGAAAAGAAAATCGAGAAACCAAGGCAAAGAAAGAAGAAAGAAAAAGCACAAAATGATCAGAAGTCTAAGTATGACTACGCCTCCCCGATAACAATGTCATTTTGATAATTGTGTTTGACTTTGCAGTTAAAATATGTATGTTGTAGAGACCGCAGAAGAGAAATACAGTTTATCAAAAAAATCAATAAAATAGAAGAGAGAGAAGATTAATATAATAATAGGCAGCTCTCTTCTATATTATTGTTCACTAATTATTACCATTTAAGTGTCCGTAGGTCGAACATAAGGTGGCAAGAAGTAATACTCAAGATTTTCGAGATGAAATATTTATGTGATTTTAACTTTCTTCTTTCTTAAAACGATTTTGTTTATGGTTTGTAATTTTTATATATTTTTATTTATTTTATCTTTTTCCATTTTTTATTTAATTTTTAAGTGATGAATTTTTTAAAACATGTGATCTACGATATAGTATACACATGATAGAAAATATAAATGATACTATATAGGTAGATGAAATGACAACAACACTTGAGCAATGGACTAAAAACACATAAATCAAAACTCAAAACAAAATGATCTATGACAAATCAAAACTCAAAAATAAAGTGACAAAATGTGCTAGAAATACTAAAAAAACTCACTAGGGAAGTTGGGTAACTGATGAATCTGTGATTCATCACTCTTAAAGTTGAAAATAGAGCCTTGTTCCCAAGTATTTAGCAGCATATTTACCTCAATTCTGCATAAATATCATTCATGCATAAATCCACAACACATGCATTTTAGCATTCATAATTGCATTAAAATAATAAGGCAATTCATTTTTAAATACTTGTAAAATATCCACCAATATTTCACCTAATTATTTGTATTTTATATCCCCTCTAAAATCAAATAACACCTTCGTTATACTGAGTAGATTACTAATTGATAATATAAGGAAGAAGGCCAAAAATCCCTATCCTGTAAATTGCCCAATAAAGCCCGAAACCCAGTTAGAGAACCCAGACCTTAGAATGCCAATATCCCTCTCATACAACCTCCGAATTAGGTCTACTCACCTTTAGATTAATACACATCTAGAGACCTTTAAAATGAGACCAATTTCATTCGATTCGGAGCTCATATGCAAAACTTGGGTTTTTGGGCCCCTGTGTACACTATATGTACGTATTTTTGTACTCTTGTATCTTTGTAGCATATTCGACCTCATCTCCATTTTTGGTCAACATGAAACTTTTAGATCTCATCGCGATCTACAACTTTTATGTTTTGAGTTTTTCCAAATTCGACCTTCTTCTCTCTCTAATTTCATTTTTTCTCAGCCAATCAGAGCTGGCCATGTGGTGCCCTCTGATTGCGCCACACAGCCCGCTTCTTTGCGCGCCACGTGTCCTATCATCTCTGTCGTCCGATCGCTCGCCTTCTCCCTTGATCTGGGCCGCTCATCTTTGCAAAGCTTCCCAGCTGCTCAATCAAGCCCAGATCCAATCTGGACCGTTCGCCAGCGCCTCTCTCTCTGGCTGCCACGCGTCCCATCCTCTCAGTCGTTCGATGCTCATCGCTTCTCTCTTCATTGCCACAATTCACCTCGATTTGGATCTCAACCCTTCGATTAAAACCCCAGACTTCATCTCCGCCGCACACCAGCGCCGCGCGCTTAGCACGCCATGTGGCATGCCTGAAGCCATTCGATGGAATCACCCTAGATCTAATCCAAATCGTCCACCCGTGCCTCCACCAGGGCCGTTGGATCTCGCAATCCAACGATCCAGGCGTTGTCATCTACCTTCTGCAAGCCCCATGCCCCACGTCATCCACCGTATGCGAGGGCCGCCCCCTTTCTATTTCGGGAGCCACTCCGGCCACCCTCTTCGCCTCCCTTCACCACAAAGGCGTACCCCACTCTTCCCTCATCCTCGCCAACCCCCTCGATCACCATGAACGCCCTCCACCTCGCTCTACGACACCCACCAACTTCACCACTTCTCTACCTACTCCGTCACCTTCAAGGTATAATTACGCCTCCACCATTGACTGTCATCCCCATCCGCCATTGCATAAATCCACAACACATGCATTTTAGCATTCATAATTGCATTAAAATAAGAAGCCAATTCATTCCTAAAATTACTTGTAAAATATCCACCAATAATTCACCTAATTATTTGTATTTTATATCCCCTCTAAAATCAAATAACACCTTCCTTATACTGAGTAGATTACTGATTGATAATATAAGGAAGAAGGCCAAAAATCCCTATCCTGTAAATTGCCCAATAAAGCCCCAAACCCAGTTGGAGAACCCAGACCTTAGAATGTCAATATCCCTCTCATACAATCTCTGAATTCAGTCTACTTACCTTTAGATTAATACACATCCAGGGACCTTTAAAATGAGACCCATTTCATTCAATTCGGAGCTCGTATGCAAAACTTGGGTTTTTGGGCCCCTGTGACACTATATGTATGTATATTTGTACTCTTGTATTTTTGTAGCATATTCGACCTCATCTCCATTTTTGGTGAACATGAACTTGTAGATATCATCTAGATCTACAACTTTCATGTTTTGAGTTTTTCCAAATTCGGCCTCCTTCTCTCTCCAATTTCATTTTTTCTCAGCCATTCAGAGCTGGCCACGTGACGCCCTCTGATTGCGCCATGCAGCCCGCTTCTTTGCGCGCCACGCATCCTATCATCTCAGTTGTCCGATCGCTCGCCTTCTCTCTTGATCTAGGCCGCTCATCTTCACAAAGCTTCCCAACCATTCGATCAAGCCCATATCCAATCTGGACCATTTGCCAGCGCCTCTCTCTCAGGCCGCCATGCGTCCCATCCTCTCAGTCGTTCGATGCTCATTCATTCTCTCTTCATCGCCACCGTTCACCTCAATTTGCATCTCAACCCTTTGATCAAACCTCCAGACTTCATCTCCGCCGCACGCCAGCACCGCGCGCTTAGCACGCCACGTGGTGTGCCCGAAACCGTTCGATGGAATCACCCTAGATCTAATCCAAATCGTCCACCCGCGCCACCACCAGGGCCATTGGATCTCGCGATCCAACGGTCCACGCATCGTCATCTACCTTCCGCAAGCCTCGCGCCCCACGTCGTCCACCATGCGCGAGGGCCGCCCCCTTTCTATTTTGGGAGCCACTCCGGCCACCCTCTTCGCCTCCCTTCACCACCACGACGTACCCCACTCTTCCCTCATCCTCGCCATCCCCCTCGATCACCATGAACGCCCTCCAACTCGCTCCACGATGCCCACCAACTTTACCACTTCGCCACCTACGTCGTCACCTTCAAGCTATAAATACTCCTCCACTATCGACTGTCAGCCCCATCCGCCATTGTGAGAGGTGTCCTAGAGCTCAGAGCTACCTATTGGTGACATCAATTGAGAGTAAATCCGAGCGAAGACAGGCCTTCACCTCTGGCGAGATCCACGACATCGCCACGTCGTGCTGCAGCTCCTCCGACGAGATGCTTGAGCTCAGGCCCTCTACCGTCCCTCGAGCGACGACCGGAAGCATCCCTTGAGCTTCCAAGCCTCAGGTAGACTCCTCCATTCTTCATCCGATCTTCTCCTTCTTTCCTTTCGTTTTTCTCTTAATTTTCCCGTCTCCTACGATCACACCCGCTCCCTCCTGAGCATCCACTGAGCTTCCCCTCGAAGCTCTGATCTTAGCGCACTAGTCCATCTTCTTCGACGACACACACCACCCCACGCCGACGCAAGCTCTACCACCTTGGCGGAGGACAATCACTGGACCACCTCATCGCCCTTCAGGCCTCTCCCCACACTCATTGTCATCTCACGAACACACTCGCACGCCTCGTCTATCAATTAACCCCCTGCAGGTACTCCAATTTTGATTGGCCGGAAGTCTCATCGGAGCTCCTTCGAGCTAGTCGCCTTCGCTCTCCAAAGCAGTTCAGTCTCAACCAAGACCCCCGACAGCTCTGCCACACATCCACGAGTTGTTCCAGCTATTTGGGAGCCATCGGCGATCTTCGCTGATGATCAGAGGAGGAGGCGGAGCCAGAGCCTCTTCACCGGAGTCCAGCCATCTCTGCCGCAGGAGGCGGCGGACTGATTGAAGACGAAGAGCAGCAACCGTCTGATCTTCTTGATCGGACGGTCAGGAGGATGCCACGTCGCATTCACTCTGCAACCGTAGGATCAGGAGGATCCTACGCACCTGATCGTGCCACGTCGCCATTCGCCAGAGCTTCAGAGGGCCGTTAGATTCTTCCTGATCCAACGACGCTTGATCATCCACGTATCCACCTTCCTCAAGCTCCAGAGGCCGTTGGATCGATCTTAATCCAACGGGTCGCCGCACGCCATGCATCTGCCACCAGCAACCGTTGGATCTTCACTTGATCCATCGATCCATAGCGCGCCACGTCTCCCCTCCGAGCCTCTTCCCCGACCTTCAGGCTCGGAGCTCCCGAAGCTAGCCGAACCTCCATTCAAGCTGAGTTCGAGCCTCCGAAGTCCTTCGCGCCTCAGTCCGAGCCTCTGAAGTCCACTGAGCCTGGGACACCCACGTGGTTTGCACGTGCGGCCTGGGTATTTTACAGCGAGGCACCTGGAGGTTTTAAAATTTGCATTCTAGTCCCTGTCAGGAGCTCCCACGTGAGGCGCACGTGTTCTGTGGGTATTTTGCATCATATCCTCCTCATTATAGGTAATTGCACATTAGTCCTTGTCAGCATGTTCAACTTTTATCAAATTTATTTCCTGTAATTGCAGTTAGGCCCCTGTCTTTGAACGCATCTTTAGGCATTCATTTTAAATCATTTTTCAAGTTTGAAAATTGCATTGTGTAGCTTAATTTGTCCTCTTTCATATGTGACACTTAGCACATTTTTGTAAGAACAGTGGATTCTCTTATTAATTAATTGGTAGAATTTTGTCCTATTTTGCCCATTTATGCCTTTTAATTTTTAGTAATTTCTCTGTGACTCCAAAAATCACCAAAAAATCACATTAGACCTAGGATAATTAAATTATATTGTAACAAAAATCATCCTATTTGCACGCACCTCGAGGCTTGAATAAATCATTTAGTGATCTCTTTAATTAATTTTTATTAGGTCCATTTCACATAGAAATTTAGATTTATTAATTTTCCTGGATTCTTCACACTTAGATCTAGCTAGGATAATTTTGTATATTAAAATATTGTGATTTGGTATTTATTAAAATTAATTTAGTCAAAATCACTTTGCATTCATTTTTAATTCATAGTAAATACGTCTAGTATCAGAAAATTCTAAAAAAAATAGTGTAGATTAATTTCATTGCATTTCACCATATGGCTAAGTTTCATAATTGTTGGAATCAATTTGACCATATTTTTGAATTAACTTGTAAACTGGCCTGATTTTGCATGTGTCTTCGCATAAAAATTGAAAAAGACCAAAAAAATTACCTTCTGAAAATTCAACCTTGGAAATTTGCTGAAAATCTACCTAAGGAGACAGCTGCCTCCCTAAGTTCGACCTTGGGATTGCCCAAGTAAAAAAATTGCTGCTTGCGATTAAATCACCCTTAATTAAAAGTGGTTTTTGATTAGCTCTTATTATCCGACTGCAATGAACGACATAACGATTAATTTGACCATTAATTTGATTAAATTAACAAGGGTAGTAAGACGCTCCTCAAAATGGCGCCGTTGCCAGGGAGGCACGACTTAGGTTAATTTGTAGTTAATTTCTGAGTGTTTGATTTTCCATCCCCGGGTAGTCTGACCCCCGATTTTCTTGTGAATATTTTTCTGTCCTTCAATTTTTGTATTTTTGTGTCATTCTCTATCTGACCTCAACTTGTTTTTGTGCAAGGAACGCGAGGAGTCGAAGACGCTTCGAGGAACCTCTATTTTATTTTTTTGAGTGATTTGAGAGGACTTGTATTTTTCTTTTCTTTATTTTTTTGCATTATTTCCAGCGGTTCCCGTTTGGAATCTCGCGTGTGTAAATATAGTGGAACCATGTCCCCGTGTGCTGTGTGGATTGAATTTGTAGACTAGGCTTGCACTAGCGACTCCTCGAGCCACTTTAGGAATTGCTTGTGCTCGTAAATCTTTAGAACCACACAATACACTTAAAAGATGCACTTAGATCGCAGATCTAGTCAAATCAACCCGTGCTTCACTCGTTAATCGAACTGCTTGTCTAGGAGCGGATTTTGTCGTCTATATTTGCATGTAGTGTAAAAAGATTTCAATTCTATTTTGCATCCTGCATAAAAGCGAAGGGATCACTATAAGTATTCTTCACTCAGCATAAGCATCATTATTTTTCGTGCATGGACTTTTCTTGATTTCTCTCTCTTGGTTTTCAAACTTAAGTAAAAGAAAATTGTGACTGGACGATAGGCGTACTGTGTGGATTGGACTAACAAGTGATAACTTAACTTAAAATCAGGACTGCTAAACATTATTGACCAAAAAATTCAATAAAATCAGAAATTCTGCTTGCGGGAGATTAATCCCCGACCTTGTTTTCAGGCTGAGTGAGGGTACTTGAGCGTGTGTGAACACCTTAAGGCAGAGCCCAAATCCTCGCCTTCAATATCACGTTCCGGCTAATCCTAGCAAATATCACAAGTTGAATTATTCAGGTTCACTGACTAGTACCAAGTAGCCTCCGCCTGTCTCACGTAGATAGGGGCGAAATTGCGGTACTTCGATACAAGTTTCCAGTAACCCCCAGGGTGAAGTTCCGACCTTGTCAGCTTCCGCCTGCTTGCAGGTAGATAGGGACAGGTCTTTGAATCCATCAACTTGGGATAGGAGCGAAGAAAGGAAGGACCGGTGATATCTTAGGCGACAGGTTAAACAGGGAAGACGCATCCAGCTTTGAGCCGACTTCCCTATCGGCCGCGTAACTCCTTGCTATCTTGCTTGAAAAATCACACTTAAAATCAACAAGATTAATTGGACTCGGTTTCGGGTCCTTCACCGTGTTGAGTGTGAATACATGGTTTTGGATTGAATTTCTTGCTTCATGTAGGGGTAAAATCCTATCTTCACTTAGAGCTCATGATTCTTCTCGCTAATCCAAGATGAGTGACTGGGGGGATATCGACTCCTTATTTGCTAATCTCTCTCTAAGCCCCCCACAAAACTCATCTTCACCGACCCAAGCGCAACTTGGACCACCCAGAACTCTTGACCCTCTTGAGTTTTGGATCCCTTATACCCAGGGTGGTTACTCTCAAACCAACCCTTTCCTCTCCTCTGAGCTTACCGAGGAAGACCATCGCCTTAGTAAGAATCCCTTCCTTGATTTGTCCTCTAACCCAGACCATGTTTCATACCCAGGACCAGAGGACACAATACTGAAAAAGAACCCTGAAGAGGAGGAGAACAGAGAGGTTCCGATGATTCAAGTCTTAGCCCGGCTGGCTAAAGCCGAACAACTTAACGAGAATTAATGACGAGACTGGGACAGGTGATCGAAGCTGAAGGAATATACAGACCGATGGTGGATGCCTATAATCTAGTAGAGAACGAGATACACAGTTGGCTAGCACCCGAGGTTCCCCCTGAAGCTTTCGAACTGAAACCCCACTTCCTGAGCTTGTTGCCGAAGTTCAATGGAAATGCGAACAAAGTACCATATACCTTCCTCAGAGACTTCGAGCTGGTTTGCAACAACCTTAGTCACCCTAGAGTTGGGCAGGATTATATCAGACTGAAGGCCACCCCTTTTGCCTTAGGAGATAAGGCAGCACATTGGCTGAAGAACCTAGGGGTTATGTGTACAACCTGAATGCAGTTCAAGGACTTTTTCCTGAAAAAGTTCTACCTACTTAGTAGGACTAATCAAATGAGAACAAAGATCGCAAGCTTTTCCCAGAGACCTAGCGAACCATCCCATGAAGCCTAGGATAGGTTTAATGACGTCATTCAGAAATGCCCGTGCCATGGCATTTCAAAGGCGATCTTGGTCCAGACCTTGTTCTGTAGCATGACCTCGAAGATGCAGGGGTTAGTCAGTGTCGCCTGTGGAGGAAGTTATCTGAAGAAGAATGAACATGCTGTATGGAAAATCTTGTAGCAGATTGCAGAAACAGGCAGGTCGCAGGCCACCAGGGCCTATTAGTTGTCTCCTTCGAGCCTCACCAGCGAGACAACCCGAAGGACTGTAGCGAATCTGACGGACGACCTTATCCCTAGCATGGGGATAATCATGGACAAGTTAACCATGGTCGAGCAAATTCACAAGAGGGTCACTGACCTTGAGTCTCTCTCGAAATTGCTGAAGCATGTGGAGGAACTTACAGAAAGGCTAGCTAAGATAAAGCTACCTGCCCCTTCAGCACCACCTGTACCTGTACACCGAGTCCATCTTGTATAGGAACATGCATCGGCCTCAGAGTAGCTAGGTCGAGGAACATACTTACACCCAGTAGGACCAGCACGCGCCCCCACAAGTGGAGACAGGATACGAGGAGCCTCCGCAGGTGTTGGAGATCAACGGGCTGTGGTACAGCCATGACCCCGTCGGTAGACAGTCGGGGATAGGGAACGGTCAGCCTCACCGACCTTCTCTAGCTTACCAGGAAAACGGATCCATCCTTGCACCGTGCTTTGTTTAGTCCAGGCCCGAACGAGGGTACCATCCTCAGCAGCACCAGCAACAGCAGCGCACATTCCACTCGGGCCAGCAGGGCCCGTCACCGTCCCATCAGCAGCAACAACATCGGCATGGCCAACGAGGCCAGTATAGGAACTCATCTTCAGGACAACATCAACCCGCTCAGCCCACCGAATTGGAGTCCCTCACCTTGGCGATCCAGACCCTGACTGATAGGGTCCAACAGATCCAAAATGACTATCCGGATATGAGAACCGATCTAAACCGCGTTTCTCGTACCCAGGACCAGCAGATGACGCCAAAGACCCCAATTCCCGCCCAGGTTCAGGCCATCCCCAACAGCTTGACTCAAGGCCAAAACCGACCACGAGATCAGGTATACTATTCAGATAATTCTTTATCTGAACATGAGATCCTTTCGTATGATAATGTAAACCATATTTCCCTCAGGAGCGGAAGGACCGTGATCGTACCTGATCGGGCACGGGAATAGGAGGAAGAAGCCGCCAAGTCTCTACCTAAGGAGAACTTGGAGGCAGAGGAGGAGCAGCACCACGATCACCACCACCGACAGAAGAAGAGGACCTCTGGGTCCTCGAAGAAGCAAAGGAACCGCACCAGCAGAGAGTCCACCGAAACCGATGAAGAGCCCGCACCTCCATCTGAGGAGGATAGTCCAACAATCACAGAGGATGCATCATCGGTTTCGCAGCAACATTTTCCTTTTTGTCATAGTCAGAGTCAGAGTCAGTTTCAGAGTCCGAGTCCTGTACAGAACTCAGTTCCCGCTTTGAATGAAAATATTTCAGTTTCAGAATCTGAGTTGGAGTCAATAATCCCTTTTCCCTGAGCTCTCAAGGGTGGAAAGAAGAAAACTAAAAAAATTCAAAAAGATGACCCTGAGATGGCAGAGTTTTGTAACAACAATATCAAGGTCACAATTCCTTTTGACAAGTACGTGGAGATGACACTTGCGTTTCAGAAATACCTTATGGTGAGATGCATACCTACTAGGGTTAGAAGGAAGACCAAAAGCCGTGTTGAGAAACACGTTCTGTCAGTAGCCACGACTTGTGCAATAAAGAACTCGTTTCCAAGGAAACGAAGAGACATGGGTGCACATTATGTGGTGAGTCACGTCGATGACATTGCGTTTGCATGCACTCTCCTAGACAACGACTCCTCAATCAACTTAATGCCTACAACCCTCTATGAGCGGCTTAATCTCAGACCTCTTAGGAAATCTAGAGCCCTCCTTCAGTTCGCTGATAAATCAACCAAGAGGTCCCAAGGATAAGTGAGGAATGTGGTCATCAAAGTCGAGGGTCAAGAATACATGGTGGACTTTACTATCCTCTATATGGAAACCCCTCGTAATTGGAGAGATTCCCAGATCATCCTAGGTAGGCCCTTCTTCAGAACAGCGGGGGCCTTGTTTGATTACAAGATCGGGAAAATCCAGTTCCAAACTCTAGGCAGAGATGAGGAACGTGAGATGAAGCAAACCAGATGGCAGAGACTGGATTCCAAATCCAGCACCGAGTACTCTTCATCCGAAGCAGACTGCGACCATGTAGACACAGTTGGGCCATGGAGACAGAACTAGCCCGCACTGATGAGTCCCTCCCTTCCGTAGATGATCTTGTGCACGTGTCAGTTTGCGAGGTCCTTAGAAATGAGTATAGCTCAAAACCTGCATCCCCCTATATCTTCGATGACTTAGAGGCCCAACTGGTCATGTCAGTCCTTCCCTCTTTAAGACAATCAGAAGATGAGGATGATGAGTCAGACGTGGCTTTTGTCGATTGCATGGAGACCTTTGATGATCCGACTCCAGAGTCGAATGACTTGGTGGTAGTAATTTCAGAGACAGATCCAGACACTTTCAACACTAAACCAGATTCGATTGAGCCAGACTTCCCAGACGATTACACATTACCTGAGCTCAAACCTTTACCCACAACACTCAAGTATGCCTTCCTTATGGGTCAGGAGAAGAAATATCCGGTCATCATCAGTTCGTGATTGACCGAGGAGCAGGAATCTCACTTGCTAGAGATCCTGGAGAAAAACTGCAAGGCAATAGGCTGGAGCATTTCCGATTTCCACGGGATAAAGCCCGCTCTGTGTTCGCACCATATCTACCTGGAGAATGAAGCCAAACTCTCTCGTGAATTTTAATGTCGTTTGAATCCAAATCTACGAGAGGTAGTGAAGAAGGAGATAGAGAAATGGTGCAACGCAGGTTTCATTTATCCCGTCTCCGACTCTAAATGGGTGGCCCCGATCCATGTTGTCCCGAAAAAGTCGAGAATTCAAACGATCACCAATGAGGATGGAGAGGAGATCGTGACGCGAGTGCCCACATCGTGGTGCGTCTGTGTGGATTACAGACGCCTGAATGTTGCGACGAAGAAGGATCATTTCCCCCTACCGTTTATTGATCAGATCCTAGAGATACTAGCGGGGGAAGAATTCTTCTGCTTCTTGGATGGGTTCTCGGGCTACAAAAAGTAGCCATAGCTCTGGAGGACCAGGAAAAGACCACGTTCACATGCCCCTTTGGTACCTATGCTTTCAGGCGCATGCCCTTTGGGTTATGTAATGCTCCAGATACTTTTCAAAGGTGCATGATTGCTGTATTTGCCGAAATGGTCGGCGAATTTCTGGAAGTCTTCATGGATGACTTCTCGATCCACGACGATTCATTCGATTCCTGTCCTAGGAATCTGGACCGAGTCCTCAAACATTGTTGTGAGGTAAATCTGGTGCTCTCTTGGGAGAAAAGTCACTTCATGGTGACGGAGGGCATTGCGTTGGGGCACGCCATCTCCAAGAGAGGAATGGAGGTTGACCCGGCCAAGGTGGATGTGATCAGACGACTCTAGCCACCAACCAACGTTAATCAGTTGCGGTCGTTCCTCGGGCATGTCAGATTCTATCGGAGATTCATCAAGGATTTTTCTAAGATTGCCCGACCGCTAACTGAGCTTTTAGGCAAGGACATGGAGTTTATTATTGATCACAAATGTCTCGAGGCCTTTAAGCTATTGCAAGGAATGATCATGGACGCCCCGATCCTACAAGCCCCAGATTGGTCTCTACCTTTTGAGATCATGACGGACGCATCAGATTTTGCTGTTGGGGTTGTGTTAGGATAGAGGAGGGATGGCTGATGAATCCATGATTCATTAACTTTTCTGTCGCATTTTGTCTTAAAACCCTTAACAAATACATGTAAATACTCACTAATTCTCATATTTTAACAAAACCCCATTCATGTGTAAATATTCACTTTTAACCACTAAATTCATGTAAATAAATAAAGAATCAGAAAAAAAAGAAAAATAAAAGGCATATGGAATATATGTATATATATGTAATATGACTTAAACTATAAATATAACTGTAAGATATATTTATAGCCTAACCCCCGAGACCAAGTCAGCATGGATTGGTCGACAAACCAAAAAGTAGGGGGAGATAAGGAAAGAAAACCCAATAAAAATAATCTATCTCATGTATATACATTCTTCACTATTTATAAATAAATACAAAACTTCAGAGAATTTTAATTATTTCATCTTAACTTATTCTTCACCAAATCTTTCTCTTAATTATTCACAAAAATATAAATAAAAATATAAAAATAAGTTAAAAATATTACCCTGTAAATATGCCAAGAAATCCAGCCTACAACTTGTCAAAATCTCAACTTCCGAACATCATAACTTCCTTATACGAACTCCAATTTCACTCTACTCACCTTTAAAGTTCATAAAATAATATTATCTAATTAATAAAGGTGGTTTCACTGAATTCGGAGTCCGTTTGCAAAAAGTCGGTTTTGGGATCAAAAGACAAAGGGGTTTCTGGGCTATTTATTTTATGTAACACACCTTATGTATTATTTTCTTAATTTTATAATTTTTAAATTATTTCATGACCCTCTAGTTTCACCATAAATTATTTCATAATTTTTGGAGACTATTTATTATTTTTATAAAATCAAACAAACCAAAATATAGGTATATTTGACCTATAAAGACACTTCCTCTATTTATTAAAATATGTAAATTCATTCATAAAAATCTATAAAAATTTGTATAAGTCTTATTTAATGCCCTAATAATTAATAAAATATAAAATTAATTTTTATTTAATTATTTATTAAATTAAAAATTCAAAACCTATCTATTAATACATATTTATTAATAAAATATTTATATTTTAAATAATATTTATTATTTATTAAAAGTAATTATACAATAATTTAGAAAATAAAATTATTTAACTTTCTTGTATTTATACCTACTTGAAATAACTTAATTATCTATTTTTTATTTAATTTATAAACCATTTCTACTCCTGGACCAACCAGGTGCTGACACGTGTCAGCACCTGGAGCTTCTTCTCCAAGAAGCTGTTGATTCAACCACCATCTCGACCCTCCATCCTTTCCTCCTAACAACCAGCTACACCGCCAGCCATTGATCTTGGCTTGAAGCCCAAGTATCTTCTCTATATAAGCTCCCCAAGATCGCCAATCACCATAATCTTCTTCCCCCTTCAGCTTCTCAGCTCCAGGCTAACCGACTACCTAACTTTCCCCCTCGATTCCAACCTAATCCGGAGGTGACAGCTCCATTGGAAGGGCTCGCGAGGAAGAGGATACGTCGGAGAAGAGATCCAAGGCGGAGCTTCGCCTTGCATCGCCGCCAAGCGCCGCGTACAGCTCCGGCAAGGTCGACCATCGAGCAACCATTTCCAGGTCATACACTTGGATTTCCATAGACCTATTCATCCATTTTTGCTATTTTCTTTCTCGATAGCTGTGCCACGATTAGCGTGGCTAATCACTGTTTTAGGTATACTAATAACCAAGCTTTAACGCACATTTGATAGATCCATTCGATTTACGTCACATTCATCTCAAATCGATTATCAAACTTTCACCATCTTCACGTTCTGGTTGTTTGGCTGGAAGTACGTGTGATTTTCCTTAACTTTTGGGCTCCAATTATTAATCATCTCGGCCGATTCAATTTGAATCGAGCATAGTCATACCTTCATTGCAGATCCAGGTAGCTCGCGAAGCAATTGCATCGGAGTTTGGGCTTACGACATCGCCGATCTTCGATCTTGAAGTTGGATCTCCAGAACAGTATTCAAGCCACCAGTGCTGAAGCCGCCATCTTCTTCGAGCCACCGCCGCCGCTCGGAGCGCCGCCATCGCCATCTCCACCGCGGGCGAGCTCGAGGGGTGGAGGAGCCACCCCTCTGGCCCCGCCGGAGCGTCAGAATCGTCACCGGCCGACCGCGATATTTCGGAGAAGAAGGCGAGTCCGTTACCCGCGCCAACTGCTCAAGAACACCCCGACGCACAGGCTTGCGCCACGTGGCAGTGCCAGCACCATCCGATCGCGCGTAGGAGATCTAATCTTGGCCGTCAATAGCGAACCGGTGGAAAAATTTCATCATAAGTCCAGCCAACTTCCAGTTCTTTATTCCCGCCTTCAGAGTTTTCATTAATTACATTTAGGTCCCTCCGCAGGGACCTAAGTGTAAGAATTTGTTAGTTTTCTTACAGAACAGTCCTTTTCGGACCTTTTTGAGAACAAATTTTAATTAGTTTTTTTACGCTTATGCCCCTAGGCTGTAGGGGCTATATCTTGTCCGTTTGACCTCAGATTCCGACGATTCTTGGAGGGTAGTTACACAACTACCCTAGCTACCTAGTATAAAGTTTTCGCGGCTTTTCGACGAGTTTTTAACGTGCTTTGATTTTCTCGAAAACCGCCTCGTTTTGATTTGTTTTCTTGTGCAGTTCGAGTACGCGGCTCGAACCTCGTTCACCTATATTATATAGTATCACCTATATTCTATCCACCTACTATATAATAAATAAATCTTTTGCAAAATATCCCTTTTTGAAAATTAAATAAAAATTTGAAAAGAATAAAATCAAATAAAAATTACAAAAATAAAAACCACTAAAAAAGGCATTCTGACTTAGAGAAGAATTAAAATAAGATTACGAGAAGAGAAAAATTAGGGAATATATTCTGCCTCCTTGAGTTCGACCCAGGAACACTTGCCTGGTTAAATAAATAGTGAACGGTTCTCCGACAGGAAACCGTAAATTTGTTTGATAGGTTCAAAGATCGAAACTTTTCATTGTTTCGCGGCTTCTGCTACAACTGACAACCTTCTTCTTTTAAGAAGCCGCGAAACCGATTTTTAGCCTTATCAATGGCGTCCCATTTGCAATCCACTACGCAAGCAAAGTGCTTGATACCGCTCAGCGTAACTATACAGTTACGGAAAAGGAGATGCTTGCAGTAGTGTTTGCCTTGGATAAGTTCATATCTCATTTAATTGGATCCGAGGTAATTGTGTTCACCGACTACACAACACTACGATACTTGATGGAAAAGAAGGACGCGAAGGTGCGTCTTCTTAGATGGATTCTACTTATCCAGGAGTTTGATTTGGATATTCGTGATAAACCTGGAAAGAAGAACGTAGTAGCTGATCATCTCTCCCGTCTCAAAGACTTAATACTTCCGAGGATTCACAATTCGAGACTCCTCCCCCAACGAGTCGATTTTTGTCATCGAATCACTCCCATGGTATGCCAATATCTTGAACTATCTTGTCTCCAAGAAGGTTCCCGAAGATTGGTCCAAGAGCCACATTGACCGACTGAAGTCAGATGCTAGACACTACCATTTGGAAGATTCGATCCTTTTCTTTGAAGGACTGGATTGTGTCTGGAGACGGTGTATTCCTCAGGAGGAATACTAGAGTGTCCTTTCTCTATGCCACAACTTGGAGGCAGGAGGACACCACTCTGGGAAGAGGACCGCATGGAAGGTACTTCAGTGTGGCTTTTACTGGCCGACTCTGTTTCGCGATGCCATTACCTTTACGAAGTCATGCCCGGTATGCCAGAGAATGGGAGGAACCGTTGGTTACAAGGATGAGATGCCGATGCAGACTGTCATCATTTGTGATGTCTTTGACACTTGGGGCATCGACTTCATGGGCCCATTCCCTGTTAGCCACGGATTCGAGTACATCCTCCTTACGGTAGACTACCTATCCAGGTGGGTGGAGGCTATCCCGACCCGAGCTGCATACAACAAGACTGTCTGTAAATTCATCAGAGAGCATATCATCTCTAGGTCCGGGATCCCCAAAATGTTGATATCAGATGTGGGTAGCCACTTTGTAAACCGAGAGGTGAAGAAACTCTTGAAGGACTACATCATCGAACATCATGTCGCTAGTCCTTACCACCCACAGACCAATGGTATGGCTGAGGTGTCGAATAGGGAGGTGAAAACTATATTGCATAAGCTTGTCCGCCCAGATAGGAAGGATTGGTCTCAGATCTTGGATCAAGTCCTATGATCTTATAGGACAACTTACAAGACACCGTTAGGAACCTTCCCATTCCGAATGGTATTCGGAAAGCCGTGCCATTTGCCTGCAGAGTTAGTGCATAAATCAGAATGTGCAATCAAGAAGGTCAGCTGGAACACGCTCCTTAGGCAGAAGCAGAGAGAAATGGATCTGAATGAGCTTGTGGAAGTCAGAAACCGCACATACGACAACAGTTTGGTGTACAAGGACAAGGTGAAGCGTTGGCACGATAGATATATCAGACGAAAGACCTTTGTTCTTGGACAGAAGGTATGGTTGTTTAATGCAAGGCTGAAGATCTTCTAAGGCAAATTGAAAACCAAGTGGACGGGCCCATTCGTTGTCCGAGCGGTGCATGATAGTGGATGTGTCGAGATCTCAGATCTCGCAGATGATGCACCGACATTCCTAGTGAATGGACAACTGTTAAAGCACTTCGTCGAATCCAATGAGCAGTTAGTCCATGTTGAGGAGATTGTATTCATGCGCGAGACAGATTCAATAGACACACATCGAGCCGCGCAGGGGACCTTGCAGCAATGAGCTTAACCATCAGCAACATCTTGAAAGATTCAGTCCACGATCCTTGTACATATCCATCATTCTTGTACATTCTGCCCTCTCTCTCCCGCAACTCTAATAACTCATCCCAGCTTCATCTATCCCCATCTTGGACTATACTTAGGATGACCAGATCCTAAGTATAGGGGGGATGAGTAACCTGAGTCTGTTCACTGTACATCTTCCAGATCACATCGGTCGTCATACTCACTCCGGTCCTATACTTAGGCTGACTTGAGCCTAAGTATAGGGGGGACCGGTGCCCGCCTTGTAGATGTTTAGCCATTTCTCCTCTTGACCTCGTCCTCCCCATTTTTGACCTTCTTCTACACTTAGGCTACCAAAGCCTAAGTATAGGGGGGTAGGACGAATTCTTTACATTTTCGCTCTTTTGGCTCTCTTACGCTTAGCACGAGCTATGTCTTTTTCCTCACTTTCCGTGCTCTGAGGACATAGCACACGCTAAGTATAGGGGGGCGTGTATATATTACATATATACTTTACCCATAGCTCGTACTTTCACATATCTTTGTATATATTACGCAATAATTACAGGCTGGGTAAAATTTGGAGAAATTTTTTTGTAAAATACACTCGTATAATTTGTAAAACACTTGTACCATAGGAGGTATGCCAAAGTTTTGAAAAAAAACAAAATAAAAAAAACTATAGGCTTCTTATTTACTCTTGCATGTCATCCTTGCATTAAAAAAAGAGTCTTGCATTTCCATTCATCTACATAGCATGTCATCTGCACCTCATCTGCATATCTTGCATATGCAAGGTGAAAAGCTAGTGGGTTCTGAACCAAGTTATGAGTAGATATTGAGGATAGACTTGATTTAACCTTAATCTACATAATTTCAGAGGAACCTTATAGGAACTGGAGTTAAGATTTCTCAGGTCAAGTGACTTAATTCTTTGAGTCCGCAAGTCTATGTTCACATGTCATCTTTATTAGTCTAAGTAGAATATCTCATGCACACGCATGATTCTTTTAGATAATGACCTAAATTGGACAAGCACTATGCACGTAGCTCTTCATTGATGAGGTGGGGAGGAGGTAGAATCCTTTAGCTTGGAGTAGCACACGGGTGGAAACATCCGTCCTCCTCTAGGGAGGGTAGTGCATCTCAACCTAGTCTGGTGGTGTTGACATCTAAGGACGGGATGCTGTGGGTTGCAATAATGCTTCAAAAGAGGGATAGTTTACTGGCTCAAGAGGAAAAACTCCTGATGTACATGCTGCACCTTGTATACAGTTTGAAAAAAAGGCAAAAACTCCAAAAAAATCAAACAGGTCCAAGAGAAAATAAAATACATGTAGAAGTATGTATATTAACAAAGAAATGCAGCTGGATGACTTGGCTACACTAGTCAGGCATCCCGAGATAGGTAGCTACACTGGCTACCGTCCATTCTTCTCTCTACCCCCTCCTCTTGAGCTGGTCGCACTTGAACTTAGAAGAGAATACCCCGCTCCTCGAGGAAAGAGTTACTGGACCGGGTAACTAGAGTTACCTTGTTAGAGGAGGCTGTTTCTGAGCCATTTCTGATGTGGAGAGTTACTTTTCACTTACACAGTACAAGTAAGAATCATAGTCATCTAAAATTTGCGTCTGAAGATTTATTCTGACCTGACTATTGAGGCGTCTTGAATAGAAGACTTGTGGAACTTAAAGTCTGTTAGGCTTTAAGTTCAGATCCCAATAAGTTTCCACCACACAATTAATCCAAAGATCGGGTCAAACTCCATTTTCAACTTTTGTTCATGACCTTGGCATGGAACCCAAAATCATTTCACTCTTGCATTTCATTTAGTTGCTCGGGGACGAGCAAGATTTAAGTATAGGGGGTTGATGAATCTGTGATTCATCACTCTTAAAGTTGAAAATAGAGCCTTGTTCCCAAGTATTTAGCAGCATATTTTCCTAATTCTGCATAAATAGCATTCATGCATAAATCCACAACACATGTATTTTAGCATTCATAATTGCATTAAAATAAGAAGCCAATTCATTTGTAAAAATTACTTGTATAATATCCACCAATAATTCACCTAATTATTTGTATTTTATATCCCCTCTAAAATCAAATAACACCTTCCTTATACCGTGTAGATTACTAATTGATAATATAAGGAAGAAGGCCAAAAATTCCTATTCTGTAAATTGTCCAATAAAGCCCCAAACCCAGTTGGAGAACCCATACCTTAGAATACCAATATCCCTGTCATACAACCTCCAAATTAGGTCTACTCATATTTAGATTAATACACATCCAGATACCTTTAAAATGAGACCAATTTCATTTAATTTGGAGCTCGTATGCAAAACTTGGGTTTTTGGGCCCCTGTGTACACTATATGTATGTATATTTGTACTATTGTATTTTTGTAGTATATTAGACCTCATCTCCATTTTTAGTCAACATGAAACTTGTAGATCTCATCAAGATCTACGACTTTCACGTTTTGAGTTTTTCCAAATTCGACCTCCTTCTCTCTCTAATTTCATTTTTTTCTTAGCCACTCAAAGCTGGCCACGTGGTGCCCTCTGATTGCGCCACGCAGTACGCTTCTTTGCGCGCCACACGTCCTATCATCTCCACCATCCGATCACTCACCTTCTCTCTTGATCTGGGCCGCTCATCTTCACAAAGCTTCCCAGCCACTCGATCAAGCCCAGATCCCATCTGGATTGTTCACGAGCACCTCTCTCTCAAGCCGCCACGCGTCCCATCCTCTCAGTCGTTCGATGCTCATCCCTTCTCTCTTCATCGCCACCGTTCACCTCGATTTGGATCTCAACCCTTCGATCAAAACCCCAGACTTCATCTCTGCCGCACGCCAACACCGCGCGCTTAGCACGCCACGTGGTATGCCCGAAGCCTTTCGATGGAATCACCCTAGATCTAATCCAAATTGTCCACCCGCGCCCCACGTCGTCCACCATGCGCGAGGGCCACCCCCTTTCTATTTTGGGAGCCACTCCGTCCACCCTCTTCGCCTTCCTTCACCACCACGACGTACCCCACTCTTCCCTCATCCTCGCCAACCCCCTCGATCACCATGAATGCCCTCCACCTCGCTCCACGATGCCCACCAACTTCACCACTTCGCCACCTATGCCGTCACCTTCAAGCTATAAATACGCCTCCACCATTGATTGTCAGCCCCATTCGCCATTGTGAGAGGTGTCCTAGAGCTCAGAGCTACCTATTGGTGACAGCAATTGAGAGTAAATCCGAGCGAAGATAGGCCTTCACCTTCGGTGAGATCCACGACTTCACCACACCGTGCTGCAGCTCCTCCGACGAGCTGCTTGAGCTCGGTCCCTCTACCGTCCCTCGAGCGATGACTGGAAGCATCCCTAGAGCTTCCAAGCCCCCAGGTAGACTCCTCCATTCTTCATCCGATCTTCTCCTTCTTTCCTTTCATTTTTCTCTTAATTTTCCCGTCTCCTAGGATCACCCCCGCTCCTTCCTGAGCTTCCACCGAGCTTTCCCTCGAAGCTCTGATCTTTGCGCACTAGTTCATCTTCTTTGACGACGCACACTACCCTACGCCGACGCAAGCTCCGCCACCTTGGCGGAGGACAATCACCGGACCACCTTATCACCCTTCAGGACTCTCCCCACACTCACCGTCATCTCACGAACACACTCACACGCCTCGGCTATCCATAAACCCCTACAGGTATTCCAATTTTGACTGACCGAAAGCCTCATCGGAGCTCCTTCGAACTTAGTCGCCTCCGCTCTCCAAAGCAGTTCAGCCTCAGCCAAGACCCCAGACGGCTCCGCCACACCTCCACGAGTCGTTCCAGCTATTTGGGAGCCACCAGCGATCTTCTCTGATGATCAGAGGAGGAGGCAGAGCCAGAGCCTCTTCACCGGAGTCCAGCCATCTCCGCTGCAGGAGGCGATGAACTGATTGAAGATGAAGAGCAGCAACCGTCTGATCTTCTTGATCGGATGGTCAGGAGATGCCACGTCGCATTCACTCCACAGTCGTAGGATCAGGAGGATCCTACGCACCTAATCGCACCACGTCGCCATTCACCAGAGCTTCAGAGGGTCGTTGGATTCTTCCTGATCCAACGGTGCTTGATCATCCACGTGTCCACCTTCCTCAAGCTCTAGAGGCCGTTGGCTCGATCTTGATCCAACGGGTCGCCGCACGCCACACACCACACACCTGCCACCAGCAACCGTTGGATCTTCACTTGATCCATTGGTCCATAGCGCGCCACGTCTCCCCTCCGAGCCTCTTCCCCGACCTTCAGGCTTGGAGCTCCCGAAGCTAGCCGAACCTCCATCCGAGGCGAGTCCGAGTCTTCGAAGTCCTCCGAGCCTCAGTCCGAGCCTCCGAAGTCCACCGAGCCTGGGATCCCCATGTGGTTTGCACGTGCGGCCTAGGTATTTTGCAGCGAGGCCCTTAGAGGTTTTAATATTTGCATTCCAGTCCCTGCCAGGAGCTCCCACATGAGGCGCACATGTTCTGTGGGTATTTTGCATACATACACCCTCATTATAGGTAATTGCGCATTAGTCCCTGTCAGCATGTTTAACTTTTATCAATTTTATTTCCTGTAATTGTAGTTAGGCCCCTGTCTTTGCACGCATATTTAGGCATTCATTTTAAATCATTTTTCAAGTTTGAAAAATTGCATTATGTCGCTTAATTTGTCCTCTTTCGTATGTGACACTTGGCACATTTTTGTAAGAAATGGATTTTATTATTAATTAATTGGTGGAATTTGGTCCTATTTTGCCCATTTATGCCTTCTAATTTGTGGTAATTTCTCTGTGACTCCAAAAATCACCAAAAATTCACATTAGACCTAGGATAGTTAATATATTGTGTCTAAAATCATCCCATTTGCACGCATCCCGAGGCCTGAATAAATCATTTAGTGATTTCCTTAATTAATTTTTAGTAGGTCTATTTCACATAGAAATTTAGGTTTATTAATTTTCCTAGATTCTTCACACTTAGATCAATCTAAGATAATTTTTATATCTGAAAATATTGTATTTGGTAATTATTAAAATTAATTTAGTCAAAATCACCTTGCATTCATTTTTAATTCACAGTAAATTCATCTAGTGTCAGAAAATTCTAAAAAAAAATAGAATAGCTTAATTTCATTGCATTTCACCATCTGGCCAAGTTTCATAATTTTTAGAATCAATTTGATCATATTTTTGAATTAACTTGTAAACTGGCCCAATTTTGTACGTGTCTTCGCATAAAAATTAAAATACCAAAAAAATTACCTTCTAAAAATTCAACCTTGGAAATTTGCTGAAAATCTACCTAAGGAGATAGCTGCCTCCCTGAGTTCGACCTTGGGCTTGCCGAAGCAAAAATAATTGCCGCTTGCGATTAAATCACCCTTAATTAAAATGGTTTTTGATTAGCTCTTATTATCCGACTACAACGAACGACATAACGATTAATTTGACCATTAATTTGATTAAATTAACAAGGGTAGTAAGACGCTCCTCAGTAACTACCCTAGAAAAATCGACGAGAAATAATGTCCATAGAGTATCCAATGTTCCTGATGAATCTGTGATTCATCACTCTAAAAGTTGAAAATAGAGTCTTGTTCCCGAGTAAATAGATGCATATTTCCCTTTATACTGTAAAATTAGCATTCATGCATGCAAGCATAATATCTGCATTTTAGCATTCATACTTGCATTAAATAAGAAGCCAATTTCATTTGTAAATCTTCACTTGTATATTAGTTAAAATAGCCTATTTGTATATATTTTATACTAACTCCAAAGCTAATAAAACCAACTCCATGGTGTATATATTACTAACACTAATTAAAGAAAAATATCTAAAAAATACTAACTTGCAAAATCACCCAATAAAACCCCAATCCAAGTTTGAGACTAGGAACCTTAAAATGTGCATATCTCTCTCATACAGCCTCCGAATTAGGTCTACTCACTTTTAAAGTAATATACATTTCAAGACCTTCGAAACAAGACCAATTTCATTAAAATCGGAGCTCGTATGCAAAACTTGGGTTTTGGGCCCCTTTTGTACATTGTACATAATGACCATTTTACCCCTATATTTTATCTTTTTATTTTCTTAATTATTAAAAATCCAAAAAAATTAGATTAAGTTGTAAATATTCCTCTCATATTTTCTCTATTTTTATTTTGATTTTTCTCTTAATTAAAAATGACAAAAAATTACAAAAGATAAAATGCGGTATTTTATATCTATAAGGTAACACCCAAAAATACATTTTTTACAGATGATCTCGTTTGATTTTCGGCCCCTTCACGAAGTTGTAGATCTCGTCGAGACGAGCAACTTTCGTGTTGACCACTTTTTGATTTAATCCCTTTTATTATTTCTTTTTATTTTTGTTTACATTTAATTTTTGATTTA